>JABUQX010019287.1:47500-50000 GCA_015478945.1 Trachelipus rathkii
CAGAGTCGCTTCGTAGAATT
Organism: Trachelipus rathkii; assembly: GCA_015478945.1. Lineage (NCBI taxonomy): Eukaryota > Metazoa > Arthropoda > Malacostraca > Isopoda > Trachelipodidae > Trachelipus > Trachelipus rathkii. Next base: position 47,521 of record JABUQX010019287.1, read on the forward strand.
CTTTTTCTTTTCAAAGCTAAGAAGAAAGCTATTCTTGTTGAGATCATTTCTTCAGGACTTAAGAGCTTTGTAGAAGACTTGTTTATTGTTGCAATATTTCGCCTCCGAACTCGAGGCATCTTCAGGCAGAAATGAAATTAATTTGTGGGAACGGCTATGATGAATATTTTGTTAATAGTTCCACAATATAATAAAACGATGTAAAAGCCAAAAAATTTAAAATTTAACATATAAAGTAACTTCACAAATGTGTCAAAAAAGTACTAAAAAAAGACACAACAGAAAATACTAATTTCATTTCTGCCTGAAGATGCCTCGAGTTCGGAGGCGAAATATTGCAACAATATACAAGTCTTCTACAAAGCTCTTAAGTCCTGAAGAAATGATCTCAACAAGAATAGCTTTCTTCTTAGCTTTGAAAAGAAAAAGAATTCTACGAAGCGACTCTGAGAGGAAAGTCCGACGCTCTTACCTTTGAACCTCCAGGATGGCTGTAAGCCCCCTACTTTAGAGTTTTTCGGACTTATGGACACCCTTTCTGAGAAGTGGACTTGATTTTTCTTCTGGAGAAGTTTAGATGAAGTATTTTCTGTTGTGTCTTTTTTTAGTACTTTTTTGACACATTTGTGAAGTTACTTTATATGTTAAATTTTAAATTTTTTGGCTTTTACATCGTTTTATTATATTGTGGAACTATTAACAAAATATTCATCATAGCCGTTCCCACAAATTAATTTCATTTCTGCCTGAAGATGCCTCGAGTTCGGAGGCGAAATATTGCAACAATATACAAGTCTTCTACAAAGCTCTTAAGTCCTGAAGAAATGATCTCAACAAGAATAGCTTTCTTCTTAGCTTTGAAAAGAAAAAGAATTCTACGAAGCGACTCTGAGAGGAAAGTCCGACGCTCTTACCTTTGAACCTCCAGGATGGCTGTAAGCCCCCTACTTTAGAGTTTTTCGGACTTATGGACACCCTTTCTGAGAAGTAGACTTGATTTTTCTTCTGGAGAAGTTTAGATGAAGTATTTTCTGTTGTGTCTTTTTTTAGTACTTTTTTGACACATTTGTGAAGTTACTTTATATGTTAAATTTTAAATTTTTTGGCTTTTACATCGTTTTATTATATTGTGGAACTATTAACAAAATATTCATCATAGCCGTTCCAACAAATTAATTTCATTTCTGCCTGAAGATGCCTCGAGTTCGGAGGCGAAATATTGCAACAATATACAAGTCTTCTACAAAGCTCTTAAGTCCTGAAGAAATGATCTCAACAAGAATAGCTTTCTTCTTAGCTTTGAAAGGAAAAAGAATTCTACGAAGCGACTCTGAGAGGAAAGTCCGACGCTCTTACCTTTGAACCTCCAGGATGGCTGTAAGCCCCTACTTTAGAGTTTTTCGGAGCTTATGGACACCCTTTTCTTGAGAATGGACCTTGATTTTCCTTCTGAGAGAAGTTTAGATGAAGTATTTTCTGTTGTGTCTTTTTTAGTACTTTTTTGACACATTTGTGAAGTTACTTTATATGTTAAATTTTAAATTTTTTGGCTTTTACATCGTTTTATTATATTGTGGAACTATTAACAAAATATTCATCATAGCCGTTCCCACAAATTAATTTCATTTCTGCCTGAAGATGCCTCGAGTTCGGAGGCGAAATATTGCAACAATATACAAGTCTTCTACAAAGCTCTTAAGTCCTGAAGAAATGATCTCAACAAGAATAGCTTTCTTCTTAGCTTTGAAAAGAAAAAGAATTCTACGAAGCGACTCTGAGAGGAAAGTCCGACGCTCTTACCTTTGAACCTCCAGGATGGCTGTAAGCCCCCTACTTTAGAGTTTTTCGGACTTATGGACACCCTTTCTGAGAAGTGGACTTGATTTTTCTTCTGGAGAAGTTTAGATGAAGTATTTTCTGTTGTGTCTTTTTTTAGTACTTTTTTGACACATTTGTGAAGTTACTTTATATGTTAAATTTTAAATTTTTTGGCTTTTACATCGTTTTATTATATTGTGGAACTATTAACAAAATATTCATCATAGCCGTTCCCACAAATTAATTTCATTTCTGCCTGAAGATGCCTCGAGTTCGGAGGCGAAATATTGCAACAATATACAAGTCTTCTACAAAGCTCTTAAGTCCTGAAGAAATGATCTCAACAAGAATAGCTTTCTTCTTAGCTTTGAAAAGAAAAAGAATTCTACGAAGCGACTCTGAGAGGAAAGTCCGACGCTCTTACCTTTGAACCTCCAGGATGGCTGTAAGCCCCCTACTTTAGAGTTTTTCGGACTTATGGACACCCTTTCTGAGAAGTGGACTTGATTTTTCTTCTGGAGAAGTTTAGATGAAGTATTTTCTGTTGTGTCTTTTTTTAGTACTTTTTTGACACATTTGTGAAGTTACTTTATATGTTAAATTTTAAAATTTTTTGCGCTTTTTACATCGTTTTATTATATTGTGGAACTATTAACAAAATA
>JABUQX010019289.1:0-5000 GCA_015478945.1 Trachelipus rathkii
CAGATGATTCACTACCAATGAATGGAAAATTATGACTTTTAGATAGATAGATGTAATACTCACCTATCAATGACAATATAATCGGCTAGCTTGAGTACCATATATATTACGTATATAGTATGCGAGATACCGATCGCATGATCACTATATACGCCGGCTGAGTAATATTTATATTATAGATATCTATATATAGCGTATTTATATAGTTGTAAAAATTTGCAATTAACACCCTAACAAAGAAAGGGGTGCCAAAAAGATCGTAGGAATGAAGTGGAGGTAATTTGAAACTTAAAAAGAAGACAATCGGGAGATAGCTTACTCAAATATATATATATAACGTTTTACTACGTACAGAGCGAAAATGATATATTAGTGACTGTAGCTCACGTATTGTATATTATCAAATATATATATTTATAAGTGAGTAGGATATAGGCATTAACATCTATATACTAGATATGAGTTGATTATCTAGTATATGTTTAAGAGATACAGCTCATATAAAGGAGTATCCGGCCATATTACAGTATATATATATATGTATATTATAATAATACATATTTAAGATTTGTATTAGTGTATATCTATTATATAGTATATTCATAATAAGTAAGTATATATACTAGAGAGAGAGAGAGTAGAGAGAGAGAGAGAAATAGCGGAGAGAGAAAGAGAGAGAGCCAGGAGATAGATAGAGAGAGAGAGAGAAGAGAGAAGACCGAGAGATGTATGGTAGTATAGATATGCAAGAAAGAATGATACAATAGAGACGAGAGTTAAAGATCGATCAAGTTAGAAGAACAGGGTATCAAACGAAAAACGGCGCATTGAAAAATGAGTCTGAGAATGTACGGACATGTTATTAAGAAGTCTGGTATAAGATGGGTTGTGGAGGGAAGGTCCCGAGAAGAATGATGGATAGATTGGTGATCTTCTTAGCATGAAACAAGAGATCGGTTTGGCCAGACCGAGAAGAAGATGGATGAAACGACGCTAGCAGAAGGCGAGGGAAGCGAAGAAGTAAACAACGATTGATAGCAGGTGAATGAGGAGAACGAATATACTAGCCACGACGAAATGCGTAGTGAGAGTTGGTCTCGCTATAACAAATTACTGTAATTATAGTATATAAGTATATATAGTAAACCCTATATCTTGTTTTAGCAATAGTATATACTGTTATAATACGGTAATTATTATATATATATATTTTGTATATAAAGTATTATATATATATATATATATAATGATTGTAAGGATGAATATTATATATATATATATTACGCTAAATACTATTAGGATATATATTAAATTATCTACATATAAATACGAAGTAAATTATATGCAGTATATAGTTATTGTATTAGCAATTAGAGTGATATATATATAGGTAGTAATAATATAATAAGTTTATTATATTATTATTAGTCAATTATAAAAGCTAAAAGACATTGTTTATTTAATTATATATTAAATATATATAAGATATTATTAATTATATTAATATTGATTATATAATATATATATAAATATATAATTTATATATATATTAGAGTATAATATAATCAACAAATACTATTATTTTGCCATATAGCGTTGGTCATGGCAGTAAACAGAATAAGTAATATTAAAATATACTATACTATATCACCTATATAGAGTATAGTTGACCACTTCTGTCCTGATATATATATGTTTGTGTGGTGTAGTGTACAGGTTGTGATGTGTTGTGTGTGTGTGCAACAAGAACCAAACAAAGAGAGAGAGAGGAGAGTGAGAGAATAGTGACATACTTCAAATATTTTAGTTGAAAAAAAATTGAAATATCGTTACAAAAAAAAAAAATTTGCACTGAAAATATATGCAGACTACTTAAAAAAAGGTGTCATGAAATTGGAAGGAAATTTAGTCACTTCAAATTCCATGAAACAAATAATAATAAAGAGTAACTTAAATGAAATAAAAAATACTTTATATATTTATAACAAAAACAAAAACAAAAACAAGACTAATTTTAAAAAGTTATATAAATTAAATATAAAATTATCATGCATTGTTTGAGGTAGTTCTTTAACTGTGAATAGATTTACCAAGCAATTGCAATAAATTTAATAAAGGAGATGTTGTCAATATCTCCAAAAGGTAAAAATATAAAGGATCAAATAAAATGATTGTGTGAAACAAATAAATAGAAATAGACGTTAATAAAATCGATGCGGCTACACAAGTACTCGTTACTAATAGATTATTTCAAAATAAGTACACAAGTAATAACATGATTTACTTTAAAAAAATTTGTAAAATTTTGTTTGTAAAATTTATGAGTGTCATTCTTTCGAAATAACAAAATGAGGTTATTTACTTATTTTAATTTTTCACGCATTACATTGGCTTATATGTTATTAATAAAATAAAACAACCTGTTTATTTAATTCTTCTACATTATATACACAGTTTTAACATATGAAGATCTTCTTCACATGTTTACAGCAATTATTACCTCAACTCATCACCTTTTCATTATAGTTCTATGGTTATATTTTCAAAGACCTTATAAGCTACTCCCTAACTCTAGTCCCATGTTTTCGATTCTTTAATTATTATGTCAATGCTTAAGCATCGTTAAAATCAGAATTTTAAGTGGAATAATAATAATGGAAAATAAAATTAGAAAAATATTATAAAATTTAAAAAAAATACAAAAGGGAGAAAATTAATTTTTTTATGTGTATTTATTTCATCCTTTCAGATGCAATATTTACTCATCTCTTGCGTATATATCACTTTTATCATGTTCATCATATCGCTAACTTGCATGTTCCTTTTGCCTCTTTCTATAACTTCTTCTTATGGTTATGAAAACGATAAACCTATCATCATCACTCCTAGCTTTATTATGGAATATAACCATATTGTCAAATTCATATCAGACTATTTAGATCTGAGAGCATACATTAGATGCACTGAAGGAATTTACAGAAAAATTAAAACATCGCGTACTGATATTCATAATATTCAAGAATCGTTTCTTTCCTTCTTTCGTAAGAAATTAGATTTATTTGAATTTTAAAATGACCATCGAATTCCTTCCCATTCTTCAAATCCAATATTCCTTTCTCCCTATTCGTCTTCTTTGAAACTAAGTAATAAACGTTCCCTACACTCAACTTCTCACAAGAAATTGGATACCTTTAACTTTGACAACCATCAAAGTGATTCCCATTTTCCTAAATCCTATTCTATATTTAATGACTCCTTTTGGAATCAAAATAATCACATATATCACTACCAACTTGATATTTTAGACAGGTATGCTTCACATACAATTTTCCAATTAGATTTTCTCTTGAATGATCTATGGATTAATTCTTTTCCCTCTAACTACTTCGAACCGTTCAGATATAAGCGCGGTTTATTAGACGTTAAAAGAAAATTCCTAAGATCCCTATTCGGAACCGTCATGGATGAAGATGTTCAATCCAAACAAAACAAGATAGAGGTTTTATCAGAACAATCTAATAATGTAAACTTTCTTTCCTTAAGGTTTCGAAACCATTTGAAATCTAATACCTTGACCTTAACTTCTCTTACCAAATCTGTAGATGATCTGAAAAATCAAACTCAGAATTTACACCTTTCCATTCCTTTCTTCCATGCTATAACATCCTAGATTTGTACTTTCCCATTTTGAACACCTATATTTAAAATATATTGGAATTACGAAATAACATTCCAGACGCTTACCTTTTGGTTAACCAAAAGACTACATCTTATACTTTATGTTCCTTTTCCGCTTTGAAACCTATTATTATGGAAGGTCTCCAAGTTACACATTTGGATACTATTTCTCCTTTTATTCTAGAAAGTTCTATGAATTCTTATCCTTTACTGGACTATTGTAGATTCTATACCCTATAGCATAGTCACAATAATTTCATTTTCAATCCAGAATACTTATAAAGCCTATTGGATGATTCCCTTTCCTACTCCAACTTCTATTGGACATTCCCGAATTATCTTCCAACCTAAAATCAAATGTTTTTCGTAAGTAAACCACATATAAAATATAGTTTCAAGTCCAACCTTCAATTCTCCCAGTGTTTACATGTACTAAATAATTCTATATGTCCTATGTTCCAATCTCTAAATTCTTTTATATATCCTTCCTGTGAAATGTTCTTATACACTAATAACACTTTCATAGACGTTGATTCTAAAACGCCCCTTCATTGTAATCATGAATACTATACTACTACTGAACCTTACTCTATTTCTTCACACTCTAAAATTTTAATTTTTTTTCGCATCTTCTACTAATGCTCAACTTAAATGGAATCACCAAAAATTAATTAAAGACATTCGTTTTTTCGATGTATATGTACTGAAACAAGAATGTAGGTTAATAACTAACCAATATGGTTTTACTAATCCGTCCCACATATTAAAGTCAGTAAAATTATTAAATTCCTAATTATAAAAATTACCATATTATATTCATTTTTGAATCATACGTTTACTAAATCTCCTTATTTTTTCAAATCACCAAAATACTATGGGATGATCAATTAGATCATATAAACACTTCCTTGTTTTATGTACCTACTGTCTTCTACGCTTCTCGGTCTATAGTATTTGTCATAATATTATCCTTCTATAGGGCTCTGCCCGTGAGTGGTGGTGAAAACTGTAAAAAAAAAATAAAAAAAATAAACACTTCCTTGTTTTATGTACCTACTGTCTTCTACGCTTCTGGGTCTATAGTATTTGTCATAATATTATCCTTCTGTATTGCTTTTGTTCTATTCGGAGAAAACTTCCTACGAATGGTAGTAATTCTTTTCAAAATCCTTCGGCCGTTACTATCGTAACCTGTAGCACTTTCGCAAATGTCCCTTCCCGAAATATTGCTCCTACTCTAAGGAATAAATTTACCTCTGTGCATTCCGTCCCTTGCATGCTACGTCCTATTAATAACGCTGATGTAATTAATGAGGACGCTA
>JABUQX010019289.1:10000-11955 GCA_015478945.1 Trachelipus rathkii
TATATACTATCATATATATATATAAATATATGAGTATTTATATATATAGTATATTATATAATATATATATATATATATTTTTATATTATGGTTTATATATATTATGTATATATATATTATATATATAATATATATTATATATATATATACTATATATATATATATATATATATATTACCATATATATATAAATTATATATATATATATAATATATATATATATTATATATATGTATATATATAATATAATATATATATATATATATATATATACTTAATTATATATATACTTATATATAATATAATATAATAATATATATATATATATATATATCTATATATAATATAGTATATATAATATATATATATTATATATATTATATATATAATATATAATAATATATATATAATATATATATATATAATTTATATTATATTCAGATATATTTGAGATCTATGTTTAATGTTTTGGAAATTTGGAGCATTGCTATGTATAGGGTATAATTTGCGTAATTCAGTTGTATAATTACGTTCTACCTGTGTATATTCAGCATATACAGTTACATTAAATTATTTAAGTGGTAATCACTTAGTATGCAGTCCTATATATGCAATGCGTCATATAAGTTAATTATATTATATACTGATCTGTATATTCACGGATATATAAAGCTTTGTTTATATTGTTTAAAGGGCAGTAAAATTTCATTTTTTTTATTAAGTATAAAAATTATACCAGTCGTTTCCAATTGCTTAATATAAGTAACTATTTATTTTATTTAAATATTCATTTACTTAATATATTAGAAGTACTAGCTATTACCTTTATGCATAAAGTGAGTAATGGTAAGTAAAATTCTTGATAACGAGTACTGCAGTCTGGATTGGATCTTGATATAAAACTAACCCGTCGTACCCTTTATATTACTAGGAAGATCTCCATTGTATTGTGTTGGTAAGTTTTGTTTATTTGATTACATTGCTGCAGTTCACAGGCCGTGACTTTATCCAACAGGAGATCGGAATACTGATATAATATAGGTCGAAAACCAGAGTATTTGAATGATTGTGTATGTCACGGGGTCCTGGCCAAGGATCTGAATTTCGCTGGAAGAGTAAGTAGACATATCCATTATTTGATACCCTGACCATTCTACACCTACCTTCGGCTATTAGGCCTGTTCCTCACAGCGAAGAGCTTCCTATCCCTATATAATATATATTATATCTATATATATATATTATATAATATATTATATAACTAAATATATATAATATATATATATAATATATATATATATAATATATATCCCATATATGATTTTTTGTTTGACCAAAGTTAATAAAATATTAGTATCAAATCCCTAAGATTTTTTTGAAATTTTTACGATTTTTCATTTTTCTATATACGATTCTATATAAAGAGATTCACTGAAATTTTATAACCTAAATCTACCACAAGCATAAATTAAAGACACAATTTTTATTATGAACTTTTATATATATATATATATATATATATATATATATATATATTATATAAATATATATTATATATTTTAACTATATATATAGTATATATATATTTAGTATATTATATATATTACTATATATATATATATTATATATATATAATATATATATATAGATCATGTCTGTTATCAGCATCCACTTTCATATACAATCGATTGCATGGATTCGAACATTTTTTTTGTTTTATAAAGAATTTTTTGCCTTTATTGTTATTTCCTTACTATAACATATTACTACTCGTATTAATTAATATTAACAAAGTTCTCGTATGAAATAAAAAAAAATTGGAAAGAACACTTTATAATAATAATTAAGCTTCACAGTCACAAGAAAAATAAATTATAAGTATTATGAAGTAAGTTATATATATATATATATATATATATATATAATTTATATTATATAATATATTATATATATAT
>JABUQX010019290.1:0-15380 GCA_015478945.1 Trachelipus rathkii
GCTGAGAGCGTAGGAATAGGGATGAGAGAGATAGAGAGAGATAGAGAGAGAGAGATGAGAGGAGAGAGGAGATTTACGAGAGAGAAGAGAGAGAGAGAAAGGGAGAGAGAGAGAGAGAGAGAGAGCGAAACTTTGTCAGAAAAAGCAAGCTCTCTCCTCTCTCTCTCTATATATACTATATATTTATATATTATATATTATATATTATATAATATAGTATATATAGTATAGTATAGTATATATTATAGTATATAGTAGTATATATATATATACTAGTATATAGTTATATAGGTATGTATATATAATAAGGGTTCACACTCAGGCGGAGTGGTCTATAGGCCCTATTGCAAGGTGAGAACTTCTCTAGGTAACTTTCTAGCCTAGGATGCTGCGTAACTTATAGTTGAGGGTTGTTTGGGTCGTAACTCTTTCTGAGCTCCGGGTTGGCTTTTACTGCGACTTGGCCGTCGCTCTGTTATCCCTTTTTGGGGGGAGATTGATGTCGACTGGGTAAGTATATATCGGGGTTAGGATTATTATTGGGATAGGGTAGTAGGGTGGATAGGTGTGGCTTGTGTTCGGCCTGGGTATGTTTAGTGGGCACGCGTGGTATTGTGTGGTGTGCGGGTCGTAAGGTAGGAGGTGTTGTATATGTATATTAGGTGTGATTTATTGTGATAGAGCGTCTGCTCACGGTATGAGTAGTAGTATGTTATACGTAGTGAGTAGTATGGTGTGGTTGGTGTAGTATTGATATGTTTATTTAGTAGGTAGTGTTAGTAAGTTAGCTTATTATGAGTAGTATGTTATGTTTAGTGTATTCTTCTCATGTCGGGTGTGAGGTTGATCGATGTGAGGGGGTTAGTGTAGTAATAAGGTGTTTCAACGGTAATGAGTTGCTATTATTGTTTTTGGATATACTAGTATATATATTAGTAAGTGATATATACTACAGTTATATGTAGTATATTTATAATGTATGTGTATATGTTTGGGTTTGGTATAGTATATATGTATAGATTGTGGTATTTGTTATTGTGAGGTTTTTATTTGTAGTGGACGCTAGTATAGTGCTTCTCTAACGGATGGTCTCTCCTATATTGGCACTTATTATACCATAGATGAGGGTAGTTTACTTGAACTTCTTAAATTAGAGTGTACAAACAAACTTGTAATACTCTTATTTTCGAAAGCGTGTTTGATAGCTACTGAAAAAAGCTGCGCTACCGAATCTACTTAGTTATCTATTGGCGGCTTTCTTTGTTTACATATTGTGCTTGTCCCCTTTACAACTTTCTCTGCTTGAACATTTCTACTGAACAATAACATATATTTTACAATATCGCGCCTTTTCCCCTTATCAAACATACTGATTATTCTTTCCTTACAGCACAACTTTTTTTTTTCAATATAACACAACTTCTATAAACAATCGACGAAAAGTTTTGAAAATATTCCCCACTTTCTCCCACTCTAAGCAACATCTTTATGGAACTCATCGAACACTACCCATATTTTTACCCATCCCCTTCTTTCGAACACTACTTGGCTGCGGTATGTCGATGACATTTTCGCAGCCATCCTTTTCCACTAACACCACGGTCGTGCTCAACATATTTAGCAGCATATAAACAGCAAATATGCAGTATGAAATATTAAATTCACGTATCGATACTGGTTGCAATCCCACGTCTTTACTTTTTCCTGTTTGAACTTCTCTCGCTTTCTTGGTCCAGTAATTCACCGCGCATTAACATTTCATTTTTTCATCTATAGGGCAACCCACGATCGCACTCAACATACATACATTGGAATTCCGCTCACACACACATTAAACACTAAAATAGCCACATTATCTTCTTATATATCTTCGAGCTTTCAGTTGTGCTGCCTTTCGCGTTATTAAAGGCTGAAATCTGACTTCATTTTGTTCACTCTTCTTAAAAGATAAAATATCCATTCATATCATTAAACAATAGCATTGTCACAAAAGCCAAAAGTAAAGGTCTTATTCAACATAAAATGGACGAGAGCAAAAACTATCAGCTCTTACTTTTTGCCTCTTCCCCACATTCCTCTGCTGGTGCCCATAAAAAAGTTTATACCACATGATGTCAATATAGTTCCGTCCAACAATTTACTGGCGTACAAAAGAGACTTGCTTCATCATTCAATTCTAATACAAGAAAAGGCGGGCCTGTGGTGTAAATCTGCATCCGCTGTGGTTTGCATTGTGTAATCTGACTCATATTAATGGGAGAGAACTAACTGATTTTAAAGAGGGCGTCGACAACAGCATAAAACCGGATTAGCCAGTTGATTAAAATAATTCATCATGGTGTCATACATAGAGTCCATGCCAAAAAATCATACGATAGACATTCAAAATATATATGCAGCCAATTTTCTCCGCCCCCCAGATTAATAAAAGGAAAAAATATCTAATGCTTTGGTAATTTAAATTTCGTGCGCAACTTTAATAAATAACAAGACCGCAAAGCTTGTAATAAAATACAAGAGAATGCAGCGCATTAAGAACATCAAAGAAAAATCAGAAAAATCAAACCCAACTTCAAAAAAACAATATTTCTTTGTTTAATATTTTTGTTAAAATTAGCTCTTTCTCTTGAATAAGGGCTGAAAGGACAGTCGAAAGCTAGAACAAGCAAGACAAGATAAGATTTTTAATATTAATAAAATATGTTCCGTACAAACTACTCTGAGATATTTTAAATGGATCCTACAAAAGAAAGTTCTATTAATATAGATTAATGTCTTATTAAGAACGGTCAGACGATGTATAAATAAAAGATATAGTATGCGTATAGGTATAGTATATATATATATATATATATAATAAGTATTTCCTATTATATATAGATATATGTATATATAGTATATATATTATATAATATCTATATAAAATATAGACAAATGTGTATTTTTATCAGTATTCAAGCAGTCGGATCAATTGAAAATTCATCCTATAAATTTACAAAAACAAATGCAGATCCAATCGGAAGGCTAACTAAAGCTAACGAGCCAATGCATGACCTACGGAGGTGCCCCGATATGTGATGCGATATATAGCACATATATCAAGGAGATCAAGGGGGTGTCCCTGCGATTCCGCTTTTGCGGGAAGGGGAACGGATGCTCATGCTTGAGTTTTAGGCTGCTAAATGCGTTAACATTCCGATAGGCAGGCGTTTGAAAGGTGCTCATTCGAATATTAACGTTTTAAAATCATAAAATGGAGAAGTGTATTGAGACTTATCAGAAGGTTATTCTAAAATATAAGTTCAAAAGGAATGAAGGAAAAAGATAGAGCTTGGCTCCAAAGGACAACACTTAGAGGACCCAATTGTTGTCCTGCTGTATTGGTATGGTTTTTCAATGTGGAAAAGTGTTTTTAGCACGTAAAAGTGGAATTGGGTGCTAAAGTATCAGAGTTAAAGGTGTAGTGTATGACGATAAGAGCAATTAAGGGCTATAAATTACAGAGAAGTAAATAACTAATAACTAGAAAGAATACGCGTCTTGTAAAAATTGCTATTGTCTAGGAGGAATACTTAATAAAGGTTTGAAAGAAAAAGTGCCTGACAGATAAGCGCACACCAATGCAATACATCCATATAAAAAGAATATTACGAACCAGTTAGCTTACTAACATGCTGTGTTGCAAAAATTACTTAAATGAAAGAACATTTGACTATTTAAATAAGGTTGTTTTCATGCCTCAAAAATTATTTCCATCATTCCGGTGAAACTCTTTGGCGTATTCCGAAGCACATTTTTTTATAACACCATAAAAGCTAGACTAATATGCAGAATATGCAATAAAATGCAAATGCAAGAAGATAAAATTATCAGTAATCTCAGCTTAAATTCAAAAAGATGGAAAGAGATTTATGGTTGAATCATGATCAACAAGTTTGACATGTTTGTAAAAGGAACGGTCAACTCTAATCAAACTTTTTATTACAGTCCTTGAAAGATGATTTAGAGAAATGGGTGTGTATCTATGTTATGAATATATAGTATATATAGATAGTATACTATATATAGTATATATATATATATATATAATAATGATATATATATATATAGCGGTATAGAAATTAAAAAATAGAGATTGGGAAGTTATATACTGATTATCTTTCGTGTTTGAGATACCGAAGCTTTAATTTCTGCATAAATGTATAATAATAATATATTATATGTATATATACTACTATATATATATATATATAATATATTATATATATAGCTATATAAGTATTATATATTATTATATATATATATATATATATATATATAGTAGTACTATATATAAAGTATATATTAAATATATATATATATAGTATATAGTATATTGTAGTAGTTGGTAGTGGTAGTAGAACACTATATATATGTAGTATATATATATATATAGTTATATATATCTTATATATATATAGTGATATTTAAGATATATAATATATATTATATATATATATATATATTATTATATTAATATATATATATATATATATATATCTATAGTATATATATATATATATATATATTATATATATATATATATATATATATATATATATATAGTAGTTATAATATATATATATCTTATATATATATATAGTATATAAATATATATATATGTATATATGATATATATATAAGTTATATATAGTTATATATAATATATATATATATATAATATATATAGTATATATATATATACTTCGAGAGGTGGGCCACCCCGCTCATTTGGGGGTAGTCCGCTAGCGCAACTCTCCGCACATCAAGAAAACGTAGTCCGCTAACGCTCCTCCGCACTTATTCACCCGATGCATACCGTTCCGCTATCGCAGTCCGCACGTGCCTGCACGTCCCTCGCCGCTAATATTGTTGTGGACTCAACAAAAGATTTTAATGATAAATACTAAATAGTATATTATTTCCTTACAAAAGATTTATTTACTAATTCATTATATGTTGATGCAATCCGCAACAGATTTTACAAAATGCTCAAAGATGATGAGTGCCTCTACGCAAGTTATGGAAGGAGAAAGCAGGACCATAATCAGCTAGGAAGTATCATCATCATTCTTCAAAAAAATTTATTAGCAGATTAAAGACTAACGACACATTCTTGCTCCTTCAAATATATATTTTCCCCCCCTTACCAATACGTATTATATTCTGAGCGCTGCTTTATCACGCGACACGATACTAGGGAGGTTATGGTGTTTTTATCTTAACCGCGTTGTGATGAGACGGAAGTCGCAAACAAAGTATCTGCCTATCGGCTGAAAGGTGATAAGATCGTTCTTCTGGTGAGAAGGAGTGCATGCGTGTTGAGGTTGGGGTCGACCCTCTACCAGCAGATCCTTTCTAATTTAAAGCGTCCTCACCTTTTAAATTATGTCGTCTACCTTCTAACCCTATAGTGTTGACACCAAGCCGTGATCCACACCGGGGTTCCTAAGAGAACGGCTCTACCTTTCGTCCCAACTTTATGTAGATTATATCACCAATCGTATATATGCCGCTTGATCTCTGCCAGAGTCGAATTGCTATTTAGGATTCTATCTGGTATCAGCTCGGTAGCTTATTATTCATATAATTAGTGGAACAATACACCCCTCTTTTATTTTATAGTATTTATTATATATGGACAGTTTTTATTTACTTTATTAGGTATTTCGTTTTGGGTTACCTTACTATTATTTTTGTGACATGACCAATGAACACCGATAAATACTAGGCCGCGCTAATAGTGAATCACATATACGGTTTATATTTATTGGGTTATTATATGGTTTGAGGTAAATACTACTAGAATATATCTCATTAGGCCACCTTATTGTCCCTTCTTCCTACAGTATATTTACTACCCTCTAAACTTAATACATACATCACAATCATATTAATATATATATCATAATCATATAATATATTACTTTATTATTAGATATATATATTATATATTATGGGTTTGCACAGAATTGATTTAGATATTGCTTAGTTTTTATAGTTATGAATATATATGTATTAATTAAAGACATAGAAAAAGATTTTTAGCGCAGTTCAGTCTGTCCAAATCAATTTAAAATGTTTTTATTAAGATGGCTACCTTTAAGGAGGTTGAAATTTTAGGCGGGAAATTGTTAATTATTAAAAATATTAGTTTAAGCTAAAAGTATAATTAGTTATAAAGCTTAAAATAAAATAATTATATTTCTTTATTTAACCAATAAGAATTCTTAATAAGTAATACTATATTTTAATTTTTTTTAAGTAAAGGTGCGCGCAGATCAAAAGAGCGGAAACTTTTTGTTTGATCGGCAACGGTGGCAGTCGCTAATTTCCTGACGACTCCGAACCTCCGCTAGTCCGCACCTATCCTGGTAGTCCGCTCAGAGGCGGACTAGTCGACTAGCGACTAAAGAGCGAAGTGCCCACCTCTGATATATGATATATCATATATATCTATATATATAGTATAGTATATATATATATATATATATATTAATATTATATATATATATAATATATTTTTATTCCAATATTTTAAAGGTAACAGATATAGTCCGACCATATGCCGCGAAATAAATGCTACTTACCATGGTGATGTTCATTTCTCAATTCTCCCCTACACAATAGGACACTGGTCTTCAACACACTTAGTTCAACGAGTTTGCCATTGATAGAAGCATCACTGGAATGCTTCTGTTGGAATGGTCATCTGAACGGCTTTTCAGTTTTGCTTATAAGTCTTCTCGGCTGTCGAAGCAATGCTTTCGATTGGAGATTTGAGCTTCGGGAATAACCAGAAGTCACACAGAATAATGGTGTCTGACAAACGGATGAAATGGCGTTTTTGTCATGAGATCTTGGATCAGAAACGACGAATGAGCTGGGCGATATCGTGATACAATTTTCAGTTTTGTGATGACCATAGATCCCGTCATTTACGAGGAACTGCATCATAGAGACGACGGAAGACGTCAAGATAGTACTCTTTAGTTACTGTTTGTCCTTCAGGCTCGTATTCGTGATGCACGTTTCCAAGATAATCGAAGTAAAGAATCAGCATTACCTTGATGTTGCTCCTCACCTGTCCTGTTTTCTGAGGTTTCGGCGAGGTTAAATGCTTCCACTGTGATGACTGATCACTGTTGACTATTTCCAGCATGTCTTGTGCTACCTCACGTCTGATATTCCTTTGTTCCTACGAAAACAGTTTTGGCACAAATTTAGCTACCACCCTACTTAATATCAATTCATCCCGTAAAATTACATGAACGGAGTCTTTCTGATACCGATGTCATCAGCAGTTTCTCTCACTCTCAAGCGACGATCTAGCGTTATCAAGTACTTCACTTTCTCATTAGGTTTCTGAATGATGATCACTCTCTGATGACGTGCGGCCATTTTTAAACCGGTTGTACCAGTATTTTATTTGGGTAACCCCCATTGCATCATCACCAAAAGCCTATTGAATCTTGCGATCACGAAGCTTCTGTTAAACTTGATGCAGTAACTTTGCTCAACACGTTCGTCATCTCGCTCTTAATAAAACTTCTTCGTTCACTCACAACACTACCCCACTCGGCACCAGCCTGCCAGCAATTAACGTGTCCACTGGCTTAGCTAAAAAAGCAATCTGCGCTGGCACAAGTGTTCCCTGCACCTCCCACTTCAGTGGTGCCAACCTTAAGTAATTATTTTCCCCCTTGGAGAGAATCAGGTTAGATATTTTTTTCAGACACACCTCGTACATTTATGATGTCGAATAATATAAGGTTACAATAATTACGATGATGGGGAGATCATAAAATGTTTCTTTTCTTCAAGTTAGGTTTATTATATCAAACCTCTCCACTCTTTCGAAGTGGCATATTTTAAAAAAATCACAGTTTAAGGTTCCTGTATTTACTGTATTATAAGAGCAGTAATATAATATCCTATATTACACTACGAGCTTCAAAAAATTGTGATGTTAGTATTTATAAAAAAAAAAAAAAATCTTTTTTTTTTTATTCTCCTTCTGACTAGTCATTGCTTAACTCTTGTATTTAATTATTATAATTTTTATGTATCTTTTTTCCGATCTTTATCGCAATTAACAATTTAAATATTTTTTTCTCGAATATAAACCCTAAAGCTTGAGTTCAAATAATAATAGATTTTAAAATAAAAATAAGAAAAAACATTTTTTTTTCTGTTTTTTTTTTTTCTCAAATATTTTATTCTAATTTTGTCAATACTTAATTTATTCTCCTACTTAAAGATTTATGAAATTCATTAAACCTGTTTTGTTAATATTTTACTTCTGATTCCCATTAATCTATATCTTAATGTAGTAAAGTTTTTATTAATTTTTAATCTAACTTTTATTCATAACTTTGGGGTATTTCCTTCGTTTCAGCTTATAATTAACATTTCTTTAAAAATATTTATTCAAAATGTCTAATTATCAGAAGTACGTATCTCATTTTAATGTCGATTTAAAAAAATATCTTTAATAAAATACTAGTTTACAGTGTCACAACTCGAAATAGAATACAAAATATCCTTTTTGACTTCTTCTCAAACAATTGGAAGGAATTCTAATGAAAAATAATAATAATAAAATAATAATAATAATAATAATAATAATAATAATAATAATAATAATAATAATAATTAATAATAATAATAATAATCATAATAATAAATAATAATAATAAGCTAAATAATAATATAATAATAATAATAATAATAAATTCTATACAGAGTACTCATATACTTTGCACCAGACTATTGAGGAAGGACGGCAACTCTAGTGATAGGACTGTCTTGTAGAACCTAGGAGTCGTACAAGAAGTTGCCGAGTTCTTCACTCTGAGAACCAGAACCTTTGCGATAATTTTTGGGGCTTCCTGGCTATTTTGCTTTTTCAAAGGAGAAGGCACTGGCGTTCGGAAGCATTATATCAGTGGCCAGTGGCCAGTATGCAGTGCCAATGCCAGATACATCAGCATTGGGCACTAGCATTGGTGAATTGATGATTAAAAATGATGATTATTGCGTTCGCTTTCATTCTCCTTACTTTTATTTCCTTTATATATATATAATATATATTATATTATATATATATATTATATATATATATATATATATATATATATATATATATAATATATTATATATTACTTATATAATTATATATATATATATATATATATAGAGAGAAGAGAGAGAGAGAGGAGAGACGAGAGAGAGTCAGGGAGATGAGAGAGAGAGAAGAGAGAGAGAGAGAGAGAAGGAGAGAGAGAGAGAGAGAGAAGAGAGAGATGAGAGAGAGAGAGGGCAGAGAGAGAGAGAGAGAGAGAGATGAAGAGAGAGAGAGATAGATAGATAGATAGATATAATATCAAGTTTTTAAGAAATATTGAAGAAGGAAGAGCTAATATAGCTTCACGTAAAAATTGATTACTTTAGGGGCATTTGCCAATGGAAGAAATTCCAGGCTTACCATCTTGTTTTAGCAGATGCTTCTGAAGGAATCGTAGGTGGAGTCGTTCCATTGTAGTCGATATTTGTCCCGAGAACATGTTCGGGATCAACCTCCAATTATAAGTGAAGACGAAGCTTGAGTTGATTCTTTTATATTTATATATATATACTATATATATTTATTTTAAATATTAATATAATAATATTATATATTATATATATATATATATATATATATATATATATATTATATATATATATATATATATATATATTATACAAAGGTGGGCATTAACGCGTCTATAAGCGTTAATCCGTTAATTTACTCTTTAATTTTTCGTTAACTTTTTAATGCATTTCGTAATTTTCGAAAACAAGTATACGGACTTATTAAAACGACGTTAAAAATTTTTACCTACATCCGTTAATCGTTACTTTAATTACGAGTTTATAAAAATATTTTTCTGTATCAGATTTTAAATTGTATTAGATTTGATTTTCGATTAAACTAAAATTTTTTTTTTCCAAAATTTCCTACACGCTCCTCTCAATGGCTCAAAATGTGTTTATTCTTACACGGTTATTATCCCGTTAGAAATGTTTGGAAGTGTTCTTTTTGCTTTATCTCAATTTCTTAATTGGTTTGCTAAGAAAAAAAAGAGATAAGTGACTGTTGCGAGTTTCAATGAGTCATTAACTTCTTTCGTTTAGTTACTTGAACTTTGCTTCTTTTGTGGACCAGTGAAAAATATAAGAACTAGGCCTCATAAGCCGTTGTAATTTATAAAAAAAATACATATTGCATTAAAATTCTAAAGTTGACATTTTATCCTATTATTTTTACATTAATATACTACTCGGGGTGTCCGGTAAAAGAATGTCCAGTTTCAATGCTTTTATTATAAACAGCGTAATATACAATATCAACAGCATATCATACATCAAAGTGAAGGTCATTGAACAGAATTTTTCCTACATATTGTTCTATATGTGCCCCCTTCGTTATAGGGGATACATCAGCCGGATAATCCAATTCCTCCCAAACATTGATTAACAGATCCAGAGTAATGGAAGGAACGGCATGTCCAACAATTCTGCGTTTCAACTCTTCGTATAATTGGGCAGCCCCATAGGAAAGAATCGCATGGCGTTAAGTCCGGGGACCGGGGGCCAGATATATAGAGCTCTGTCGTTCTGGACCATTATGACCAACCCACCGATCTGGGAGTAAGTCGTTCAACCACGCTCGCACTATTTGACTCCAATGTGGGGGGCTCCATCTTTCTGCCTTGCGATTATAAAGTTTACCGCTCATCCTCTAATAATTGTGGGAAGAGCATTTTTTGTAACATATCGAGATAGGCAACCCCTATTACGGTTGCTTCTGCGAAAAAAGAAAGCGTCCATTAGACCTGGGTCCGTAGACCTGGCGTCAGGAAAAAGTTAACCTTTGGGGAATCAGGTTCGTGTTCTACAAGTTCATGCGATTTTCAGACCCCGGATACGAACGGGATTATGGGCAATTCACCTTAACCCCTTGAGATGAAAAGGTGGACTTCATCGCAAACACTTACAACGACTAGAAGGTTCATTTCATCTCGACCTAACACTGCACAGGCCAAGGTAATCCATAGAGCATGGTCGTTCGGGCTTTAAAGCATGTAAAAACTGCAACCGGTATGCACGCATGTGTAAACGTTTCCTATACACCTTCCACACCGTCGTTTTTGGCACTTCAGTTCGTGACTTGCTCTCCGAACGGATTTTCTTAGGACTATGAAGGAACCACGAGGCCCTGATACGGTCCACATCCTGTACAGTCACTTTGGGCCGTCCTGTACTTTTCCCTTTACAAAGACATCCATTAGTTGCAAATTGCCTTTACCATCGGAGAATGTTTTTGCCATAGGGAGGGTCACATTGGAACCGTAAAACGATACGCACGTTGAATCGTAATTACAGATTCACACTTAGCAAATTGTAGAACACAGAAAGCTTTACGCTCATGACTCGCCATTGTCAGTATGTGGCGCACGCACTAGAGAAGACTACATCTGAATGCGCGCATGCGCGTATGTCGACCTATCATCAGGAACTCGTTCTGGCCAAGTGCATATTCGAAACTATGCAAATTACTCTTTTCACTTGATGTTATGATATGATATGGATATTGTATATTATGCTGTTATAATAAAGCAATGAAACTGGGACATTCTTTTACGGACATCCGGTACTGAGTATTAATTAATAAGGTTAATTTACGCTTTGGAAGTATTCTTCGGCAGCGGCAAAAGCATCTGCTATAGGTCAAAACCTAATTAATTTGTCTGATAATAATATTTAACCAAAATATTGTTTTAGGGGATATTATTATAATAAAAGAAATTAACAATAAATTATT
This sequence comes from Trachelipus rathkii, assembly GCA_015478945.1. Taxonomy (NCBI): domain Eukaryota; kingdom Metazoa; phylum Arthropoda; class Malacostraca; order Isopoda; family Trachelipodidae; genus Trachelipus; species Trachelipus rathkii. The sequence continues at coordinate 11,909 of JABUQX010019290.1, forward strand.
TACTATCCTATTACATATTTTGAAGACGGTAAACGTTAACGATTAACGTTAACTTCCGCTACTTTCTTTACCGATAAACGCTTTAAATTGATTAACGTTCGTTAATACTTTTTTGTTAACGATTAAAAATTAACGACGTTAAATTTCTCATTAACGGTGCCCAACCATTGTATATATATATAATATATATATATATAATATATATATATATATATATATATAAATATTATATATTATATATATATATATATATACTATATATATATAATTATTATATATATATATATATATTATATTATATAATATATATAACTATTATATATATAATATATAATATATTATATATATATATATATATAATATATATTATATATAATATATATATATTCAGTTTGTACCGCTCACAGGCAGAGCCCTTTTTCAAGGGCGGGGACACAATATAGAATATGGGAAACCCACGAGCCTAAATCCTAACGCTAATTTCCCAGGCGGGCACAGACAATACACTTTAGAGAGAGAAAAGGTTAAAATAATAGAAAAATAATATTCATCCTCAAAAAAACTAAAAAGGAGGCACCACAATGAGCGATTCTGGGGTTTTCAATCCTCCCACAAAACTCATGCGCAGTGCTTTAAGGGCAAACCTTGTTCTAGAGGCGAACGCGAGTGGTGGTGGAATATCGATATGTCCACTCCGTGCCATTCGCACGCTACCTGACGCCTCGCATCTATCGTTCCCATATAGAAAAAAGACTTCCAGTGCAGCCATAGTCTCGGGCACGTTTCTCGCTATGATATGAGAGCGAGGTGCACTTTGCTCTAAAGGTTAATAAAAGAGTAGGGGACAGGTAATTAGTCTACTTAGCCTTTACAGCAACTCAGACCTCAAGTCCTATAAAGAAGAGGTGGAAGCCCGTATCTTCCCCTAAAATTGTGAGAAGTCCAAATTAACTCCAAACAAGGCGGATAAGGCCACTGTATATCAAACTGGAGTAGCTGCATGACAGATGGAAAAAAATTCCCGCAGAAATAATAACTGGAGCACCCAGCTATTCTTTGAAGCCCAACCCTTAGCTCCATCCGTTTGTAATGTGAGGTTTCAAGACAAGTATACTGTTTATGGTTCAGACCAAGAATGTCTATGTTGCTAACAGGTGAGACGTCTAGGAGCAGTCGAGGAAGATAGGAAGCTTCGTAGAGGCGTTTTCTGAAAGATAGATTAAGAAGTTGAGTTTCACAAGTTGAATTTTACAAGGTTTGACTGTGACCCCAGCGCGTGACCCCAATCCCAATCCAGTTTCTATATCCGCCAACGAATACTCATCGGAAAGTGCAGAATTGTGAGAGCAATCTAAGAGGTGCAAAATAGGGGAGCAAGATTTTGAAATATGACTGGTAGGAAAGATATGGAGAGTTGAGTCATCGGCGTATGTGTGAACAGAGTTAGAAGTGAAACTAAGAAGATCGTTTAATGAAAAGTAAAATTAAAGTTGGAGATAAATACAGAATCTGAAAATAAACACCACAATTAACCGGAAAGGAGGAAGAGCGTCGGTTCCATTTAATCGAGTGCTGATTACTGGAGCAGATTTAGAGACAAACTTGATCTAAGGCGTTAAGAGCAAAGAGAGTGATAGGTGGTAAACCCTAAACGTCTACAGGAGACTTTAGAACGCAATAACGCGTGACAAATACGATCGAAAGCTTTTCGCATATTTCACAGTAGCCAAAGCAACGCGCAAGGCTTCCCCATTAGTCCATAAGGAAGAAGACCACTTATGTCAGTATTGAGATAGGAAAGTGGTGTCACCAGTTTTACCTTTGAAGCGGTTGAAAGCATTACTTGATGATCTGAAAGAAGGGCATGAGACTCCAGATGATCCAGGGAATGAGAGTTTTAAGGAGAGTTTCAAAGAATTTTAGATAGAATTACAAGTGAGCAGCTATAGGACGAAGTTTGAAGGATTTCAAAACTGCATACCCTTTTTTCTCGGGATCGGCCATCTTTAAGCAACATTATTCTACGCTTCCGGTCATTTGAGGAAAACTATTAGAATTAAGAGTTGAAACAAGGGACAGAGGCAGCTCAATATGCACACTCCCTCAGAACCACGTGGGATAGGCAATACATCCGGGCACCTACCTTCCTGAACAATCCATCTCCCCTAGATCTCAGGAGTCTCATTACACCCTGGTGATCGATGTGTAATTCATCAGGTTAAATAACATGGAATACTTGAGGGGAGGATAGAGGAAGAATGGCCGGAATAGTCGCGGGTGGAATTGGATGAAAAAAGGAGGCCGAAGAGATTTGGCCTTTTCAGTAGGAAGTTAGCTTACAGATTCGTTCAGAGCGAATACAGTGGGGATAGCAAAGAAAAATTTAACTGCCATGCTTTGTTAGAGATGTATATTTATGGCTAACGACGGCAAAGATATTTATTTATACAGTAGGAGAACCCAAGAGAGAGTTTGGAACACGTATATATAATATAATAATAGAGAATACAAGAATAATAACAATAGAAACAAGACAGCATAGAAACAAATAAATGAACAATCTACACATTCAGAAATATATTGAAAGATTAGTAAGAAGCAATAGGAAGAAACGAGGTTTGGTTTTACACTATGCCCAAATACGCACACGTAGTCTCCTACATATTATTACCAGAACAATGACCAAAACCACATACGAACCATGGATTTATATTAGATAGGTCGAAGAAAAATTATCTTGAGAATGAGAATGACAATATCCTTTACCAATCAAAGTAGATCACACTGATCACTACCTTATTCATTCAGCATGTGACTACGACAAGCGTCCTCAAATTGTCAAACAAGGATTCATATCCAAGAATAGTAGCAGATTAATATAAATATTTTTATTAAAATAAAATATATAATAAAAAGTATTTGAAGTACCCTTATAATATAAATATAATATATCTACTATTAATTTATAATATATAAAGATTGATAATATAGAATGAGTTTATATTATTCTTACCCATAATAAATGAACCATTTAGAGTGAAATTTAATTATGAGAAGAAAATATATAACCACAGCCAAGTACCAATCAGAAGGTGGAAACTATCAAGGTATTTAAACTTCACTCACAAGGTTTATCAAAGCTAATCAGTACATTTACCAATAATTAATTTATAGTTAGCTCACGGATAAATATCTTTACACTATCAAAAAAGGTAGTAATAGCTGGAATTGTTAGAACACGATATAGGCTATATTCAGTAGGCATTATAAAAAATAAATCATACTCACTATATATAATTCGCCCCTTTTCAACCTAGGAGGTGTCAGTTTACATGTTGAATTGTGGCACCATAACGGACTTTGATTTAGAAATGTCGTGATTATATATATAGGTGATACGGTACCTTCTCTATGTTTCCGCCTTCATATAATAATTCTACTCTCTCTAAATTAAGACTCTGCTCTTTTTTTT
>JABUQX010019291.1:20000-35000 GCA_015478945.1 Trachelipus rathkii
CTCATTCCTTCTCCTACTCTATGTCCTATCTCCTCCTTCATCCCTCCCCCCTTACCCAAGTCCATCCCTAAATATAAAGATCTTTACTTCTTCCAATACTACACCCCCTACTCTACCCTCTGACCCCTCCCCCTCCTCTCTTTCCTCCTCCTCAACCACTAACACTTTACTCTTACTTGGATTTTTTAAGCCCCTTTTGTTCACACATTCTCTCAAACTCCTAACCCTTCCGCGTTCTTCGTGCCACAAGGGCCGTATCGTGCCCCAAACAATATCATGTATCACTTCCCTTCTATCATTTCCCATTTCATCAATTCCACGCCCTCCCCCTCCCTCACGCAATTCCTCTGCAAACAACTCCCATATAACAAATTGAAAGCCACGGTGGACATTACACACCCCGCTCAATCCTCTCACCACCCCAAACATCTCACTCTCCCTCCTAACGCTCTCACACACATTCTATTCCTATAGAAGGCCCTAATACCTTTACCGTAATTTTGCCCCCCCCACCCCATTTTCCTCCACCACCCTCCATAATTCCCCCTCTTCACTCTATACATATGCTCTCTAAGTAAAAAACACCCATGCACTTTCCCTTTCCTCTCTATTACTTTTCTCCATCAGCATCTTAGTGTAACACCTGGTCCAACAAGAACCCTCTTCCCTCCTAAAACCATTCTCCCCCTCCCGTTAAACTCTCACTGTCTTCAAATCAGTATTACTCCCATACACTTTCCTACCACACTTAAAAGACATGTACCTCTATAATTCCCACATTCCATCCTATCCCCCTTCCCCTTATACAGGGGGACCAAACAACCATCCTCCCAATCCTGTGGTACCTCACCACTCCTCCAACATATATTAAATAACCTATACAGCCATTCCTCCACCCCTATACCTACCTTCTGCAACATTTCCATTCTCACACCATCCAGACCTGCGGACTTCCCTTTTTTTCCTTTATTCACGGCCCTAATAATTTCCTCCATTTGTATTTCATCCTCCCCCTCCCTCCCCCATTCATTCCCCAACCTCACCTCTTGCCAATCTTCCTCCCCCCCCCCCCCCCCCTCCTTCCATAAATCCCCTAAAAAACTCCCCCACCTCTTCCTGCACCCTTGTCCTCTCCTCTCTATCGCAACTCCCCATCTCCTCCCTTAATCCTCTACCCCAACCCCTCCTTCTTCTTTTCCTTTTTCTATTCACTTCTTTCAGAACATCTTTACTTCCCGATTCAATTTTCCGTCACTTTTCTACACCATTCATCCTTTGCTCTTCTCTTCGTCCTTTCCCCTCCGCCCTCTTTGCTTCCACTCTAACCCTTCTATATTCCTCCCAGCTTTCCTCTCTCCTACTTCCCAACCATTTCACATAAGCCTCCTTTTTCCTTTTCACCACCTCCTTCACCTCCTCACTCCACCATTCACTCCCTTTCCTTCTGCTTGCACCCACCCTTATTTTACTCCACATACCTTCCTTGCCTCTTTATTTATACACCCCTCCCCCTCCACTCCCCCTCCACTCCCCCTCCACTCCCCCTCCACTCCCCCTCCACTCCCCCTCCACTCCCCCTCCACTCCCCCTCCACTCCCCCTCCACTCCCCCTCCACTCCCTTCTATCTCTCCTCTTTATCTCCCCTATCCCTACCATCTACCATCTCCTCCCACGCGTCTTTATCCTAGCAACCACTCGCAATATTAATGTGATGACCGATATCCCCGCTCTCGCCCCTCTAAATACATTTACATCTAGTAATTTGCCTCTATCCTTCCCATTTACACACACATAATCCAGTACCGCCCTCCCCCCCGTTATCTCACTCTTCCATGTATACTTATGATTCTCACTTTTTTTGAACCAAGTATTTCCCACTATCATTCTTCTTTCAACACACAACTCTTACAGACTTTCTCCATTAACATTCCTCTCCCCTACCCCATATGGTCTATTCTTTCTTCTCCCAATCCCTCCCGTTCCACTCCTTAGCATTCAAATCTCCCACATAGAGACAAATTTTATCATTTACCCCAAAACTTTCCCAACACTCACTCAACTCACTCCAGAATCTTTCTCTCTCCTCCTCCCTCGCTCCATTCACTGGTGCGTATGCGCATACAAAAACCCACATTTCTCCCCCCCAAATTTCACTTTCACCCACATTATCCTGGAACTCACCTGACTACACACCTTACCCTTACCCACACCTTTTCCTCATGAACTATTCCCACCTTCCCTCGCCCTCCACTCTCTCATTCACCGCTGATATCACGCCCCTTGTACTTTCCAAAGTCCACTCCCTCTTTCCCTTCAACTTTGTTTCAGTCACCCCAGCACATCCAAACTTTTTTCTTCAAACATTAACCCCACTTCCTCCTTCTTCAAATCCTCGTTTACCCCTCTCACATTCATACATCCCACCTCTAATTACCTCCCTCCTCCCCATCTTTTCCCTTCTCCTATATACTATACTCGCTCAGGCTGCACGCTTTGTGGGACCCCCCCCCCTTCAGGCACTGTCCAAACACCTATATATATATATATATATTACTCACTCACTCATATAAATATAATATATTATATATATATATAATTATATATATATTATATAATATATATAGTAAGTATATATAGTATATAATATATATTATTATATATATATATATAATATAATATACTCCGCTTTTTAGCACCCCGCTACGGAGAAGGGGTGTCTCCCCCCTTAATTTCTGCCTCCCTTTAACCCCCTTCCTTTAGGTAGCTTAGCCCTCTTTTTGATGTCTTGACCTTGATGATTTCGGATCTGGCCTTGATATTTTCGGTCTGGCCTTGATATTTAGGGCCTTAGAATACCGTAACGCCATGGCCTGAAAATTGACCTTTCATAAAGTTCGCGAGGAATTAAGTGAGATTAATCGAACATGTAAGGTATCTGACGCAATACTGTTGTAGGCAATCTGTCCTAACATGGGGGTCAATGTAGGTAATCTGCCTAACTTGAGTTTCCTGTATTGTAACTATCCTAACCTCACACTACACACACCTACACCTACACCTACACACCAACACAAACACACACACACACTCGATAATTTGAATGCCTCAACTTGAACCGTCAGCTTTTGATGCCTGCAACTATGATACCTCAGCATTTGATGCCGTCAACTTTGACTACTCACCTTTGTGATACTCAGCTTTGCTGCCTCAATTTGTACCATCAGCTTCGATGATCTCAACTTTGTTACCTCAGCTTTGATGACTTCATCTTTTTGATGTCTCAGCTTTGGATGACTCATCTTTGTTACTGGAAAAAGAAGGAGGAGAATTAATGAAGAAGAAGAAGAGGAAGAAGTGAAGAAGAGAAGAAGCAGAAGAAGAAGAAGAAAAGAAGAGAAGAAGAAAGAAGAGAGAAGAAATTTAGTTAGAGTTCGTATACACACAGTCTTACATTTTTTTTTTTATTTCAATCAGGTCTTTTTTATTTATAGAAAAGCTGTTTCCTTTACCAAAGTTTAAGTTAAAGTTATATTTTAAAAAGTTTAACGCTTAAAGTTAAATTTTCATGTTGAATTATTAAAGTTACCTCAATTGATGCATTAAATACCAAAATGGTTTTTGAAAAACAATTTTTGTTTTTGAAAAAACATTTTTGTTTTATAGAAAACATTTTTGTTTTTTTCGAAAAAAATTTTCTTTTGATGAAAAAACATTTTTGTTTTTTGAAAAACATTTTCCTTTGTTTGAAAATTTTATTTTTGAAAACATTTTTAAAAAACATTGTTTCCCGGAAAAAAGTTGTCAAATTTCCACGAAAAACATGATTTTAGGACCCATAAAGCATAAAACACTATAGCAAACAGCCACCAGGGGGGTCCCCCACCCACCCTCACCCCTTCGTGTTTTATACTGTTTTTAATGCTTTACCATACTTATTATTAATCAAAAAGATATACATCCCTCATTTTTTCTTCTACAAATTTCGCCTTAACATTTCATCATAATACACCATGTTTTTTTTTCAATCTCCTACAAAAACACATCCATATATAATATACTTTTTTGCATAAACATAACATCACAAATAACGTTTCTTATGTATGAACTTAGCATAGTAAGAGGATGAGGTAAAACAAGATTTTTTAAAAAAAATAATTTTACTGAAAAAGTTTATATATTTAATATTATAAATATATATATATATATATATACGAGATATTATATAGTATATATATATATAGTATAATATATATATTAATATATAGATATATATATAACTCTATATACTATTATATATTATATAGTATATCATATATATAATATATATATAACGAGATTACATGTTGTTTAACATAAAGGTATTTTAAAATATTACAGAACACATGCACATACACACAAAAATGTTCTTTTTAATATATATATATGTATAATATATAACATTCTAGATAATATATATGATATGGAGATATATATATCTATATATATAATATATATATATATTATATATATAGTATATTATATATATATATATACTTATTAGTATTATATATATAATTATATATATATATTTATATATATATAATAGTATATATAATGTATATAATATATATATAATCAATATACTATATATATATATATAGATATATATATAGTATAATATCAATATATAATATATATATATTAACGAGATATACAATGTTGTTTACACATACAGATATTTTAAAATATTACAGAACACAAGTTTTTAAATATATATATATATATATATATATATATATATATATATATATATATATATATAACAGAAACATATAATATTAAAGTTTTTTAAATATATATATATATATATATATATTAATACATTTGCGCAGAACACATGGGATGAAGTTGAAACTGTGCATTCTCTATATAAGTCTCCAAAGCTCCTATTCCTTTTGAAATAACATAGGAATAAATATCTCGAGATGCACCAACCCATTCTTTAGCATATTCAGGCTCTATAGATTGCATTTTCTCATGCCAAAGAGAAGTAAAAGTATCAACATTAGGTTTCGCCAGCAAGCTGCTATACATTCGGTGCATTTAAGTCTTCTCCCTATACTTCAGTGTAAATTTTATAACCAACAAACATAGGCTAGGATGTATCTAAATTTCGTCCCAAGTTACTGTCGACATGGTAAAGATGCATTACGATATTCTTCTTCCTTTTTTTAACAAGGTTTGTACATATTCTCAATGCCGAATGTAAACGAGAGACCTTAATTCTTGGTACGTATGAATGTGTCTAGCTGAGTAAGGTTTCTATATTATTACGTACATCAATACTTTTAACACTATCGAATACTGAATAAACAACATTATTCTATTAATACCCCTCTCGCCTTCGTTTCTACTGGATATTTCACTATGACTCGATGTATCAGATATCCCATACTCAGCCTTTACCCATTCTTCCACGGTGTCAATAATACGGAAGAATTCTTCAACAGAAATGAACAAAGGTGTATCATGTACACCTATCGTAGGAATTGGTGTTGATGAAATGATCACTCATTAAGCCTGCACAAATAAAAAAGATACAGGATAAGCTCTTGAAAAAACGCCTGGTCCAAATACATGTTGACGAAGTTTGTCGTGTTTTCATACACATGGTGTTAGCTCAGTTGGAAATATCGTACTGAAGAAACTTTGTATATAAGACAGTCCTCAAATCTAGGAGATATATTTTTTCAAAAAAATAAGACAAATTACAAATATTTTACAACATAACGCGCATATCAACTCAGAAAGTCCATATAATCACGCCTTACATCGACAGCGACAAACATGTTTACAGAAGGATTAGGCATATACAAACTAACTGATAATATATGTATACAAAGGAGGTCTATATTCATAAATTAACAATGTAGAAAAATGATCTTTGACAAAACAAAACAAAACACTATATTGCAACTGCAACATAGCAAATAATAATATTAATAATAATAATACTAATTAATTATTTAATAATAATATATATAATATAAATAATAATAATAATAATAATAATAATAATAATAATAATAATAATAATAATAATAATAATAATAATAATAATAATAATAATAATAATATATATATATAATCTTATATATATATATATATATATATAATTTAATATATATTATATATATACTATATTATATTATATATATAATAGTTATACTTGTATAGTACACCATAATATATATATATATATATATATATATATACTTATAGGTATAACTATATATACCGTTCTGATACCGTTGGATAAAGACGTGTTAAAAACAGTAGAAACTGAAAGAAATCAGTTGGGAAACATCGCTAAAGTGAAGAAGAAAAGAATTTATGAAAAATAAAGTTCTCTTCAAAAAGATTCAAATTTTTAACGAATTGGAAATTTTTTTCACAAAATGAGAAAAATATTTATTTTATGATTTTAAAAATTTGTATTGACGGTATATTAAATGAATTTTGATTGATAAATAAATAAATTGTGGAGTGGCAAAATTACCAGTATATGTTTTTTGGACTCTCGTTAGTTTTGTTTGAGTTGCCTTGTTTTACTTGAAGAAGAATATTCAAGGATCTCAAGGATCCAAGTGCAAACTTAGTGTACAAAGTAAACATAAGTAATTCTAAATACAGATTTAATGTACAAGTGTTGCTACAGAATCATGCAATCAGGAAAGAATAAATTTTACTGAGGTTTCTACTTTGTCTTACGTGAAAAAGATCACCTCAAGGTTTTCAAGTGCAACTTATTAATTAAGTGTAGAAAAAAAAGCAAAGGAACTCTAGAAGAGTATCTTCAAGACAGAAGGAGATTACATCAAGGATCCTTTTGATTTTACTATAGGAATAGATTCGAAATCTGAGAAGAGGAGTGTCTTCAACAGTAGGAAGAGTATACATCAAAGTAATTATTAATTTCGTAAACAATATCATAAGTTTTAATTTAAGTTTTATATATATATATTGTGAATTAGTTATAGAATATAGATTTAGGGTATTTTTTAGGGTGTGGTTGTTTGAGCGGGGTTTGGAGCTTGAGGTATTGGGAAGTGCCTCAGGTTGTGGAATCCCGGTAAGCGTGCAGCCAAATCAAGTGTGGGAATAGTAGAAAGTAGAGTGGTGAATAAGAGGGTCAGGATAAAAGAGAGTAAGGGGGAGTAAAGAGTTAGGATGGGTAAAAGAGATTAGATTAGAGTGGATTGTATGAATGTGAAGGGATCAAATGAGGATTGAAAGGGAAGAAGTGGGGTTTAATGTTCGAAGAAAAAAGGTTGGATGTGCTAGGGTTGACCGAAAAAACAAAGCTGAAAGGATAGAAGGAGATGAACTTTAAACTTTAAGGGTATGATTTCGGGGGTTAACGAGAGAGTGAGGGCGAGGGAAGGGGGTAGGAACTAGTTATGAGGAATAGAGTTGTGGGATAAGGTAAAAATGTGCAAATAGGTGAGTTCGAGAATAATGTGGGTTAAAGTGAAATTTGTGGGGGAAATGTGGGTTTTTATGTGCGCGTATGCAACCAGTAAATGGAGCGAGGGAGGAGGAGAGAGAAAGATTTTGGAGTGAGTTGATGAATTTGGGAAAGTTTCGGGGTACTGATAAAATTTTGTTTATTAGGAAGATTGAATGCAAGGTGGAAAGAGGAATAGGGAGAAATTATGGTCCATTTGGGGTAGGGCAAAGGAATGAATCACGGAGACAGTCTGTTAGAATTGTGTGTTGATAGAAGAATGAATAGTTGGGAATACTTGTGTTCAAGAAAAGTGAAAATCATAAGTATACATGGAAGAGTAAGATAACGGGGGGGAGGGAAGGATAGAGGCAGATTAATAGATGTAAATGTATTCAGAGGGCAGGTAGGGGGTTATCTGATCACTATTTGTGGTGCTAGGGTTACAGGGTAGGGAGAGGTAAACGGTTGTTACAGGGAAAGGAAAAAAAGAGGAGAATAGAGGTCATAAAAGGGTGAGAAAAAGTTAAGATGAAAGGCAATGTGTAGAGGGATTTAGGAGGGGTAAGCGAGGATAGGTGGAGGGACGCTGAGAGGGACGGAAAATTTAGGGGAAGTGGAGGAGGAGTGGATGAGAATTTATAAAGAGACAATTTGTGAAGAGGCCAGAAGGATAAGTGGAGTAAAAAATAGGTGGGAGCAAGTAGAAGGAAAGGAAGTTAATGGTGGAGTGAGGAGGTGAAAGAGTTGGTGAAAAAGAAAAAGAGGTTTATGTGAAATGGTTGGGGAATAGGAGAAGGGAAAGCTGGGAGGAATATAGAAGGGTTAGAGTGGAAAAAGAGGGCAGTGGAGAGGGCGAAGAGAAATGCAAATAATGAATGGTGTAGAAAAGTGACAGAAAATTTCGAAACAGGGAGCAAGTTATTCTGGAAAGAAGTAAATAAAAAAAGGAAGAAGATGGAGGGGTTAGGGGAGAGGGTTAAGGGAGGGAAAGGGGAATGGATAGGAGGGGAGGATAGGGTGAGGAAAAAATGGGGGGAATATTTTTTAGAGGATTATGGAATGAAATGGGTGGGAGAGAATGAAGGGAGGATTTACAAGAGGTGAGGATGGGGGGGGGAAGTGGGGCAGGAAGGGGATATGGAAATACAATTGGAAGAAATTATTAGGGCGCTAACTAAAGGAAAAAAAGGAAAATCCACAGGTCTAGATGGTGTGAGCTATGGAAATGTTACAGATGGAAGGCAGAGGGGTGGAGAATGGCTGTAAAGGTTATATAATTTATGTTGGAGGAGGGAAGAGGTTGTTCCACAGGATTGGAGGATGGTTGTTTGGTTCCCTCTGTATAAAGGGAAAGGGGATAGGATGGTGTGTGGGAATTATAGAGGTATATGTCTTTATGTAGTAGGGAAAGTGTATGGGAAAATACTAATTGAGAGGGTGAGAGATTTAACGGAGGAGAGAAGGGGGGAAGAACAAGGAGGATTTAGGGTGGGGGGTGTGTGGATCAAGTATTCACGATGAAGATGCTTGTGGAGAAAGGTATAGAAGGGAAGGGGAAAGTGTATGGGTGTTTTTTTAGATCTGGAGAAAGCCATATGATAGAGGGAAGAGGGGGGAATTATGGAAGGTGCTGAGGAATATTGGAGTAGGGGGTAAAATTAGGTAAGGTATTAGGGCCTTTATAGGAATAGCAGAATGTGTGGTGAGAGTATTAGGAGGGGAGAGTGAGATTTTGGGGTAGAGAGAGGGTTGAGACCAGGGATGTGTAATGTCACCGTGGCTTTTTCCAATTTATTTATGGAGAGTGTCCGCAAGGAATGATGTGGGAGGGGAGAGGGGTGAATTGATGGATAGGGGTGGATAGATGGGAAGTGAACTGGTACTATTTGCGGGGATGATACTGCTTAGTGCGAAGATATTCAGAAGGGCTGTAGTATTGTGAAGGAGTTTGAGAGAGTGTGTGGACAAAAGGGTTTAAGATAAATCCAGGTAGGAAGTAAAGTGTTAGTGTTTGAGAAGGAGACAGATGAGGGGATGGGGTTAGGGATTAGAGTAGAAGGTGTAGTATTAGAAGAAGTAAAGGTTTTCAAGATATTTAGGGATGGATTTGGGTAAGGAAGGAGGATGAAGGAGACATAGATCCAGAGTGGAGAAGGAATGAGAGCATCTGAGTGTCTGAGGAATTATGGAAAGGGGGGGATTTATCACAAAAACTTAAGATAAGTATGTTTGAAAAAATATTTGTGTTCCAGCGGTACTATATGGGTGTGGAACATGGGGGTTTTGAATGCTAGGTCCAAGGAACGAAGTTGGAGTGTTTTGAGATGAAAGGGTTGAAGCGGTTATGTGGGGTTAGTTAAAAGAGAGAGATTAGGAATAGGTGATAAGAGAGAGAATGTGGATTGGAAGAATGGTTTGGTGAGAAGAGCGGAGAAGGGAATGTTAAGATGTTTGGGGACTATGGAGAGAATGAAGGAACAGAGGGTGGTTAGGAAAGTTTGGGAGCGGAGGGGATAGGAAGGAGAGGAAGGGGAGACAAAGAAGAAGGTGGATGGATGGAAATAAAGGAAAGGCTGGAAGAGAGAGGGATGAGGGTGGAGGAAGGTAGGGTGTTGGCGAGAGATAGAATGGAATGGAGGAGGTGGGTGGGGGCGAGATGAGGGAAATATGAATTAGGGAAGCTGCACGTACCACTACCCCGCTTAAGCGGGATTAAGTGTTTGTAAAATAATAATATATATATATATATATATATATATATATAATATATATATATATATATATTTAATATATATAGTATATATATATATTATATATATATATATATATATATATATATATATATATTTGAATGTTCCTTACATGAATGCTGGCTTACGAGACATCATTAAGATTTAATCGGTCAGTTCTTACACAAATGCCAGTTATCTTCGTTATTAGATATAATATACTTTTTCAAATTCCTCAACTCCACCAGAGTACATACGATGCAAGTTCTCTCCCTGACACTACCATATGTTTTGGGTCATTATCATTCACGTAAAGAGATTCTTCATGCTGACGAATAAATGTATGGACATCTATCGATGCTAAGAACTAACTAATAATATTTTCAGAATGTTTGGTAACAGTTTTTTAAATGTATAATATGCCTCGTATAACATATAGATGAGTCTCAGTTAACATAATCGGTTAACATTTCTGTTTTACGCAACTGTTTTAACATTTTCTCTCGAACTCGACCATATATTTTATCTGGGATGTGCCTCTAATATAGAAACCATATATTGTGGGGTTAAATAATCCTGCATCTTTGCACCTCTGGCATATTCTTATATCCATAATATTCGTATCTAGATATTTAGAGAAGGTTAAAGTAAGTTTCTTATCATCATGATTTCCACCCCCACTGATAACTATTTCCAAACGATTTAATACACAGTGTGACTTAAAGTGTTCATTCACCCATTCTTCAGCATGTTGGCATACACAAAGTAATTCGTCGGAACTTCATAAAAACACGATCTGCTTATATTCATTATTGTCCTACATCCTGAGTAGGAAAACCGTCTGCTTTCTGTAGTTACTAATAGAACGGATAACCATTCACTTTTCCGGAATATTGATTTCCAATGCACAATGTCACGTATAAGAGGTGTAATTTATCAAGACGAATCATTTAACGGTAGGCCCTATACATCATAGGGAACTAAGAACACTTTTTTATGACAGAGCACAACCTTCTACCACGTTCGAATCTAAAACGAATATGACGATTGAAATAAGTTTCGAGAGCAAATAATGTATATTACTGGAACAAACAACAAGTTAAGAGATAAGGGATATTTTCAACCAATCACAGAAAGGTATAGGATAGTTCAACCAATCACAGAGTAGGGGCAAATATAGATAACGGATATATCCAACATGAAAACAGCATCCAAAGTCTTACACTGTATATATATATAATATATATATATATAGAAGGTATATATATATATATAATATATATAATATATATATATATATATTATATATATATATATATATATATAAATTATATATATATATATATATAATAGTATGTGTGTTGCAAAATGTTGCAAATTTTGTTTTGCAACATTTGCAACATTGCAAATGTTGGATTGCAATACGCCATCAAGGGGGGTAGGGTAATATTTAATACTAACTCTGTTAGGAGTGAATCGATCGTCCGTAACAACAGGAATCGATTCAGTAGCTGTCGGTTATGTACAATCGAATGCCAATAATCGGATATGTTCTGTCGACATACGATATATCAGGCTAGAAAAGAGGCTAGAAAAGGGGGGTATGGGTAATAACTCGAAGAAGGAACCAACCTAGCACATTCTAATATTACACAATCGACTCCCGTCCCTTAAACCTAGGAGGTTAGACACCAATTATTTAGCCGTGTTCTTGACGTAGGACAATGTCATGCTAGAAAAGGCTAGGAAAAGGGGGTAGGGTAATAACTCATAGAAGGAAGCATCCTAGCACCTTCTAATACACACCAATCGACTCCCCGTACCCAATAACCTAGGGGTAGACACTAAGATCGGCGTATTCTACAATATAGGTCGGCACGTGCTAGAAGCTAGAATATAGCCTATAGAATATAGCCTATAGAATATATAGCCTATAGAATATAGCCTATAGAATATAGGCCTATAGGAACACATGATCTTTTCTCGGGAGGCGGTGCCCTTTGAAGTCACGAAGCATATGACCTTTGCGGTCACTTTGCGGTTTGCGGTTAGATAAAAAGGTCCACTTTTATGACCTTTGCGGTTTTGTGGTTAGATAAGAAGGTTCGTATCCTCATGTATACTACTATATATATCTTATATATATATATATATATATATATAATATATATAGTTATATATATATTGTATATATATATAATTATATATATTATATATATATAATATATATAATAATATTATAATCAGAGGTGGCGCACCCCGCTCACTTAGGTGTCCGCTAACGCACCATCCGCAACTCTCGAGAAAAACATAGTCCGCTAACACCCTCCGCACCCTATTCAAGAACCATCAAACCTCCGCCAGGGCAAGTCGCAACGTCCGCACGTCCGCACGTCCGCACGTCCGCACGTCCGCACGTCCGCACGTCCGCACGTCTGCACGTCCGCACGTCCGCACTTCTTCCGCTAATAATTTGCTACTTCACAAAAGGTTTTAATGATAAATACTAAATAGTATTTATCCTTACAAAAAATTTATTTATAATATATGAAAAATTAAATGAATATTACAAAATCTCAAGATTTCCTCTTCCTCCCTCAATGTCTTCTTCAAAGGACAGGAGATCCATATTATCTTTCAAAAAGATTAGCTGCTCAAAATTAAAGCAATTAAGGCAGACTCTTTGCCTCCTCAGAATATCCCCACTAATACTTAATATTCACTCTACAGAACTACGGAGAGGTGTATTATATTTTATGAACAAGCTCACCCAATCCTGCCTATGCTGAAAGGGATAGATGTCCTTGGTGAGAAGAGTGCTGGTGTTAGTTCGCTTCCAGCACTCACGCACTTGCCCAGGAGCATAAAACGTAACTATGGCACAGAACAATGCTTGGTAAAAAACTTTAAATACCAAAAATTCAGTAGAATAAAGACGAACATGCGTACCGAAATCTTGCTGCATCGAAGTGATATACTGCAAATCTCTTGTTGCAACACTGAGAATTTCAACAGTGTATATATATGTTTGAGGTGCAGTTTTTATAAGCGCGCTTGGCTTACACATGCTATATCGGATAGTATAGTATATATATATTATATATATTATATACTATATATATATATAAATATATATATATATATAGTATATATATATATACTTATTATATATATATATATATATAATATATATAGTTATATACTTATATATATATATAGTATATATAATATATATTAATATAATATATACGATATAGTATATTATATGTAGTACTCACTCAATATATAGTTATATATTATATATATAATATTATATATATAATTATAGGTCTATATATATATATATGTATTATATAGTATATATGTTTAAATATTGCAAAATAATCGCAATTAGATAAGATGTTTAAGAAAGAAAATATAATGAGAAGGTAAAGAAATTACTGCATTCTTTGGGATTGAACCACCGATGTTGCGCTTGAGGACATTATGCCCGGTGCTATACAACTGAGACATATCCTCCAACCAAAAAAGTTGGATTTCAAGAACATTATCAAAGCAACCGATTTCCCGTCAAGGCGACATCACCAGGGTGTCCAGCCTATCTATCTCTCGTTTTCTTTATATTTTAGTGTTAAATATTGCATATAGATTGCAATTACATAAGAATGTTAAAGACAGAACATCATCATGAGAGGTAAGAATTAACCTTGCCTTCTCTGGGATTGAAACCACCCGCATTGTTGCGCCGTGAGCAATATGCCGCTGGTGGCATACACTGGCATCCTCCAACCAAAAAGTTGGACTTCAAGAACAGTTATAAAGCAACCGAGTTCCGTCAAGGCGACATCACCAGGTGTCCCGCCTGTCCTATCTCTCGTTCCTTTATATTTTAGGATGTTAAATATTACCATAATAATTGCAATTACATAAGAAAATGTTAAAGAAAGAACATATATGAGAAGGTACAAGAATTAACTGCCTTCTCTGGGATTGAACCACCCATGTTGCGCGTGAGGAAATATGCCCGGTCCTATACAACTGAGCTATCCTCCAACCCAAAAAAGTTGGATTCAAGACAGTTTTAAAGCAACCGAGTTCCGTCAAGGTGACATCACAGGTTGTCCAGCCTGTCCCTAATCTCTCGTCCTTTATGATTTTAAGATGTAAATACTTGCACAATAATCGCAATTAGATAAGAAGTAAGAAAGAACATATAATGGAAGGTAAAAGAATTAACTGCCTCTCTGGGATTGAACCACCGCATGTGCGCGTGAGGACAATATGCCGGTGCTATACAACTGAGCTATCCTCCAACCCAAAAAAGTTGGATTCAAGAACAGTTATAAAGCAACCGAGTTCCCGTCAAGGCGACATCACCAGGTGTCCAGCCTGTCCTATCTCTCGTTCTTTATATTTTAGATGTTAAATATTGCATAATAATCGCAATTACATAAGATGTTAAAGAAAGAACATATAATGAGAAGGTAAAGAATTAACTGCCTTCCTCTGGGATTGAACACCTGTCATGTGCGCGTGAGGACAAAATTGTCCTGGTGCTCATACAACTGAGCTATCCTTACCAACCCAAAATCAGTTGGATTCAAGAACAGTTTATAAAGACAACCCGAGTTCCCGAGAGAGCATCACCAGGTGTGCCAGCCTGTTCCTCATCTCTCGTTCCTTTATATTTTAGATGTTAATATTGCATTATAATCGCAATTAGATAAGATGTTAAAGAAAGAACATATAATGAGAAGGTAAATAATTAAATGCGGTTGTTC
>JABUQX010019292.1:0-15000 GCA_015478945.1 Trachelipus rathkii
CGTGATACAGCGGACAGAGGGGGGACGTTTCATACCCCGGAGGGATGGTCGGAGGAACCCCGCGAACCCAAAGGACCAAAGAGCGGGAGGTTCCGGAGACATCCCCCGGTAGGGGGGCGGATTTAGTCCCCCCGTCGCCACCGGGAGCCGAGAGACCCCGACCCTGCCATCTTTGCGGTTTACCCTATGGTATTCCTTCAATTTAAAAAAAAAAGGAATAATTTACTTCCAAAAACAACTTTGGTATTACTTTAACAAAGGAATAACCTTAGGTAAACCGCAAAGATGGCAGGAGTCGGGGTCTCTCGGCCTCCCGGTGGACGACGGGGGGGACTAATCCCCCCCTCCGGGGATGGTCTCCGGAACCCCCGCTCTTTGGTCTTTTGGGTGTCTCGGGGGTTCCTTCGACCATCCCCTCGGGGTATGAAACGTCCCCCCCTCTGTCCCCGTCGGCTCGATGCCCCCTAAATGGGGGGAAATAATTTTTAAAATATTATTCGATAAATAAGAAAAAAAAAATAAAAAAAAAAAAAAAAAAAAAAAAAAAGTTAAATTCCATCCTTATATAATTTTTTCCGCTGATTTCAAATATATAATTTGTTTTTTTTTAGTAGCTTGCCGGTCCTAGTTACATTACTGTTGAGCATTTAAAAAAATCATGACCATTCTATATATATAATATATATATATAAATATATATATATATAATATATATATATATATTATATTATATATATAATATATATATATATATTATATATATAATATATATATATATATATATAGTATATATATATATATACTTGAAAATTTTTCTCTGTGAAGTTCAAAAAAAATGGAAGATATACTTTTTTGATTTCTTTTCCTAATATTGAATATACGTATTTCCCAGAATTACAAACTTTACAATTTTCATTTTTTTAGGTGGTGATTCAAAGACTATGATCCTAATATATATATATATATATATATATATATATATATATATATATATATAGTACTATATATATATTACTTAATATATATTATATATATATTATGCTCCCAAAAGTAAGTGTATTGATGTGTATTTAATTATGTATCTGTACCTTTACCTGAAATTACAATTTATCTCCTTCAAAGTAAAGTATGATCCTTGCGAGGTTACACAGCGTTTCCAATGTTTCTTCCATTGTTCATAGCAGTACCGGAAGTCATTTTCCAGGAGTGTGTTTTAGTTCACGTGTTTCAGTATATTTTTTGTTTTCCATCGTTACCAAAATGATGACCCTTCAACTTCATTATCAACTTAGGGAAGAGGTAGAAAATCGCACGGAGGTAGATCTGGGCTGTATGGAGGATGTGGAAGTGCTTGAATGTTTTTCTTTGCCAGAAATTCCATAATTGAGAACTCAGTGTGAGCTGGCGCTTAATTTTTGGTGCGCACCACAATCGTCTGCAATGTCTTGCTTCTGATTCGTTTGACTCGTTTTCGAAGTACGTTCCAAGACATCTTGTGAAAGACGTGATTAGCATGTGCTGTTCTGAAGGTACAAATTCCTTGTGAACAATACCACAGCCTTGTCCAATAACAAACCAATAATTCAGTTTTTCACCCTCTTGGACATGTTCATTATTGTGCTTTTCTTCGGAGGCCAGGAGAATTTTTTGTGTGCCTTTTCGCACTTGTGCCGTTTGGTTTTGGATCGTACTCAAAAAAACCATGATTCATTAGCCTGTTAAACTTTATCCAAAAAAGTGTGCTCCATTTCAAGTCTTTTCAAGTAAATCTTGCCAAACTTCTCCCTGTTGTTTCTGCTTCTTACAGACAAGTCTGCACTAGTATTGCACAAAATTTTTTTCGCGTGTCCAATGGTCGTGAAATTTCTATGAACTGCATTTTTATCCAAAACCAGTTCTTTCTGCAATCACTCTGACACCCAACCGGCGGTCTCTCTTCCATCACAGCTCAAAACAAAAACTCCCCATTTTCATAGTTGTTAACGAGATTGCGTCTCACAAACGAGGGTCGTCTTACAACATTTTCTCGGCCCTCTTGAAAGCTTTGTTTCCACTTAAAAACCATAGTTTCTCGATAGAGTGGCATCGCATAAGCTTCGTTTAAAAAAGCAAATGTCTCAGTGCAGACTTGTTACTTTTCACACATAATTTGATAGCGTACCGCTGGTCAATATTTACCTGCATCGCAAAAACGTAACGAGGATAGAAACACGCCCATACACAAAAAGAGTAGTGCAAAAACGTAACGAGGTCAGAACACACGCCCATATATAAACAGATGTTTTTTTTTTTTTTTTTTTTTTTTTCTAGTGCAAGCTACTTTATCAAATCTTGGCTTTAAAACTGGTATTGATATTGTTAGCCTAGGTAACTTTAGCTACTCCACTTTCGTATACCTCACGGAGGAGCTACTTACTCAGTCGTTCATGGATATTCAGTAAACTTACTTTTGGGGACAGCGGAGTATATATTATATTATATTATATATATATATATATATATATTATATATATATATATTATAATATATATATATATATATATATATATTATCTATATTATATTATATAATACTTATATATATATATATATATATATATATATATATATATATATATATATATGATATTGGTACTTAAAAAGAAACAAGTCTCTTGTAGGTCTATGTTTAGTTGTGGAGTAGATACGCAGGAAGTCTAATCTTGAGATTGAAGGAACTGGAGATGTGAACATAAAACTCTAAAAGAGACTTAAGCCATCCAAAAATTTTGATAACTTAAATAATTTCTTGGGGGGGGGTTGTATATATATATATATAATATATATATATATATATTATATATTTTATAATATATATTATATATATATATATATATATATATATATATATTATATATATATATATATATATATATATTAAAACTTGCAACACTGAACTTACATCTAGTGTCATCTACTCAATGAATGAATTAGTTCATAAAAATAGAATAACATCTGCTAGGTCCTCCTTCATTTTTCCTCTTAGGTCTGATTTTATAATGCTAAGAGCAGAAAATGCCGTTCAACGCTAACTTGCTTTGGAGGTAGATCAGTAACAGCAATTGCTGCTTCTTGTACAATGTCTGGATGCTTATCGATGGCCTCTTCCAATTTAAGCTTCTAAGTTATATCAATTTTTTCAACTTCTTTCAGAGCAGAAGAGAAATTTTTTAAAGTTATGGAACATTGTGTACAAGGATGAGGAAGAACCTTGACCTTTTTCTTGAACCAGTCGAAGCTTTCGACTAAACTCTTCAATATCTAGAAGCTTTTCATACTCATCTTTTGAGCTTTCTGAAAAATGAATTGAGAAGTTTGTAATGGGGATAGTTGTAGTTTCATTACTTACAATATGTTCAGTTTTATTCTTTTCTTCTTGAACTTCTTGCAACCTTTTGATACAAATGGTCACGCTTTGCCAAAATGCAGATTTCGAAGCACTAAACTATCTAAATTAAGCCTTTACCCTGTAGATAGGAATTAATATAAACAGCAGCTGGTAAAATACCATTGTCAATAGAGAAATTTCTCTTCGTACCTTGGAGTTTTTTATTTCTTCAGCATGATTTGTGTGATTTTTTTTTCTTGGTTTCGGGATTACTGTAATATTTGGTGCAGTGGTGATGTATTGAGAGTTTTCTGTAAAATTGGCGGCAGCTTATCGTGTCGAGATAAGCCTCTATAGGAGGAATTTTTGTTTCTGTTTGTAAATGATGGATGGGATTAGATGGGAGACGGCCCGTTATTATTCTTAAAGCTTTTGTTTTTGAAGGACCTCTAGTTTTTGATGTTGGACTTTTATATTGTGGGAGCCAGGCGGGCGATGTGTAGTTTAAGATGGGACGGAGATATTGTCCTATTAAACTATGTATGAGACTCTTTGTGCTTACCAAAATTACTTTCCGGTTAGCTCTTCATCGCATTCAGTTTGGAAAGGTTGTTTATGTGTGTGTGTGTGGGTAGAATATTTACAGGTGGTAAAATTGCGATTTTGTTTATTTTTAACCCGTTTGCACATTTTTTACTTATATAATATTATCTGAGTTCCGTCTTCTATGTTAGTCCTATAGATAGAAAAATGAATGTTTATTACTCTTTACTCTTCTATATCTTTCTCTTATAATCCGATAGTATCATCTCTCTGTTGTTTGGATGGGTCTTAGACTGGTCTTTTATTCAGGTGTTAAGTAATGTGATCAGAGGAATTTTGTCAGAGAGTGCCATTTTCCTTATTGACAGCCATTGTTCCAATTTTGTTTATATATTGATGTAGTCTTTCCTTGATGTATATTTATTGAGGGGGCTTCCTTTGAGGGTGTGATTAAATTTCGCTGAGCTAGTCTGCATAACATGATTTTTGCAGAGGGGGACATAGGTCTGTTGGTTGATAATGGTGCTCGAGGGACTCCTATTGTTATAATCCTGATGTTCGAGAGATTGCTGCCTTGTGAGCCGAACAGAAGTAAATTTATTATTACTTCTCCTAAGTGTATTGCCCTACATTGAGAGTCGGGGAGGGTGGTAGGTTGGTTAAAACCGGTTGAGGATGTGCTGCCCCTGGTAGTTCAGATAGGTAAGCAGTGTTTCGGACACCCACTTGCTGGGGCTTACGTATCACATGGCATTTCAGCTCGGGTGCATTATCCTGGGTTAAAGGGAGCAACCACACCACAAGTCAAGCCACACCGATCATAGTAGCCACGACAATTGTTGCGAACGAAATTTCCGCAATATAAAGACATAGAAGAAATTTCATCTGACTCAGCCAAGGAGAAATCCTTCGTATTGCATGTAATAAACCGAGGAAGTTACAAATTGCAAGACGAAAAAGGCGCCGAAACTCATCAAAGTATTACGGACTTATTAGTTGGTTAATATTTTAATAATAGAAAAGAATTTTATTGTCTTTATTTTAAATATATATATAATATCATATATATATATATATATAATATAATATATATATATATATATATACTATTTATATATATATCCAATGTATGTAATGTGTATTTATATATATATATATATATACTCATATATATATATAATATATAATGGTTAGAGTTGGGAAAGGAAAAAAACCAGCTCGTTTTTCCCCGGAAAAAACGGGTTTTTAATGAAAAAAACACAGCCTGAAAAAAAACAAGTAAAAATGTTTTTTTCGTTTTTTCAATTAATTTTAAAAGATAGCAAATTTAAAACAATATATTAAAAAATTTAAGCACTATGCTCTAATTTGGAATTTTTTTGGTTCCAATTTCCTACAAGGTGGAAGCCCCTGAGTTTGTGTTCAAAATTTTTATTTGGTTTTCCATATTTTTATTTTTATATTCTGATAATTGATATTCATAATATTTGTTTGTGGCTCATTAATGTTTTCTTACTCTGTTTCAGCTTTCAGTAACATTTTGATCAGGGTTGGCACTGATTAAATCAAATTGATTTAATCAATTGATTAAATCATCTGATTTTTTTTATTTGATTTTTTTGATTTTTTAGACAAATTTTTTTACTAAATTAATAATTATTCCTAGTTATCACCTGATTAATGATGATAAAGTATATTTCATATATAATAAGCAAATTGCACTCAATGTAATTTCAAAATCGATCCTCAAGAAAGAAATTATAAAGGTTGATTACTGAGACAAAGGCATATATACTATATATTATACGTATTATATATATTATATAGTAAATATATATATATACTATCATAATACATATATATATATATATAGTTATATATAATATATAATATATAACATGAAACCGCTATCCTTTAACCTTCAAAAATAAAAAAAAAATCATCATTCTACACCAAATACTTTAGCTATAACATGAAACAGGTAAGGGGTCGATTTTGTTCAATGTTCCCCGCTGTTCAAAGTATGTCAATCTTACGGATATATATAGTAATATATATATAGTATATATATATATATATATATTATATATAATATAAATACTATATATATATATAATTTAAAATAATGTAAACTAAATAATAATTATGTTTTACTAAACTTATTATTAATAGGTAATAATTGATTATTTACTAATTTTTATCAAAATAATAATAAAAAGGCAATTTGTGCCTAAAAATATCAAATAAATCAAAAAAATCAAATAAATCATATATATATATATATATATATATATACTAAATAATATATAATTATATATATATATATATATATATATAAAGAGTATAGATGAATATGTATGTTGAAAACACTTATTTATTATAAATTGAATCATTAAAACTGACTATAATTATATTTTACTAAACTTCATTATTAATTAGGTAATAATTAGGATTATTTACTCAATATTTATCAAAGATAGTAATAATATTATTTTTGATAAACATTGGTAAATAATTAAGAGGCAATTTGTGCCTAAAAAATTAAATAAATTCAAAAAAATCAAATAAACTCAAATAACAAAATAATAAATTATTTGATTTTTTGATTTTTTTGATTTTTTTTTTAAAAAATCAGAAAAATCCCCAACCCTGATTTTATCATAATTATTTAATCAGAATTTAGAAATGCCACGTGCAAAAAGTCGTGTGACAGTATTTGCAGGAATCTTTAGGGATAATTGCACACGTGGCATTCATAAAATTCGTTGGTTCGCAATTAAAGAGCCTCTCATCACTTCATATTAAAGATTATAAAACATATTGATGCTCATAGGATCGTTGATAAGAAGCTGAGTATTATTGCTCATCAATCCTATATCATAGAACAATAGAAATATCTGAAAATTATGCACAACTGAGAAGAGATGATTATGCTTAAAGCAGCTAAGCTTAAGAGTCTGTTACTGCCCCTGCTCCTTCACCACTGGCATTCTTACACGATACTCCGACTGAGATATCAGACTTGTCAGTTATATTCAAAATTAATATGTGGTCTGATCACGGATGAACCCAGTATATGAGCTTGACAGTAGTCACAGCACGGTAGTCAGTACTCAGTAGTGACTGGGTCTGGGGAGTGGGGGACTAGTGATTAGTGAAATAAAATACCTGTGATATTCCAAATCCAAATATTTAATTTAGTCATTCACTCATCCTCCTTTCATTTACAATCTTTGTATAATTAATTTCATTATTTTTCATTATTTCATTGCATCCCTTAAGTCACTTTTGAGTTTTGTTAACTTCAGACTCTTCTATATAAAATATAAATACATATATTTAAAAGTAAATTATAAATATGATTATATGATACAAATGTTAAAAATAACAATAGGTTAATTGGAAGTAGAAGGCTACAAACAGCAGTCTGCAGGCTTACAACCTACTGTTATAATTGTTAACGAAAACAATTGATAGAGAAAGGTAGTTCTGCTATTTTATAAATCATAATGGAATATTTGTTTAATTTCAAGTATCCTTATATTTAAAAAAGGCAAATACTCAAGTGAAATATCATATTAGCCTCTTTATATTTTTAAAAATACATTTAATGAAAAAAAACGAAAAAAAAACCAAAAAATGAAAAAAAACGTGTTTTTTCCTGAAAAACACGATTTGAAAAAAACGGTTTTTTATCAACCCTAATAATGGTGTTAGAATGATGGAGAATGGAGATGAGTGGAGGATAACCTATCTATTATATGCGGATGATTTGGTTCTGTGTGGTGAATCTGAATAGAGTTTGAGAAGATTGGTAGAGATTTGGCAGGGTATGTAAAAGCAGGGGCCTGAAAGCAAACGTAGATAAGAGAAAGGTTATGGTTGTAAGTGAGGATAGCCCTCCAGTGTGAGTTATGTTAGATGGGTGAGCAGCTGGAACAATTGTCTGAGTTTAAATATTTGGGGTATGTGTTGGATGAGAAGGGAACGGATGATGCAGAGTGTAGTAGGAAAGTTGTGAATGGGAGAAGGTGGCTTGGTGCAATTAAATCTTTAGTGGGAATTAAAAGGGACTAAGTCTGGAGTGCGCTAGGGTTTGCATGAGGGTATGTTGTTAACCTGTGTTAATGTATAGTGACTATGGTCTCGAATAAGAAGTATAGATCTAAATTTCAATGTGTCCAGATGGACACTTAGGGCCGTCCTAGGTGTGAGAAGAATTTGATAAAATGAATAAATGAACATATTAGAGAGTTGTGGTGGTGTGAAGAAAGGGCGTAAACGAGAGAATAAATGAAAGATATTGAGATGGTTTGGTTTATTGTAGAAAGGATAATGGTAATCGGTTGGTTAAGCGGAATGTATATGGTGAGTGTGTGGGAACCGACCGGGCTGGAAGACCGAAAAAAAGTGGAAATTGAGTCAGTAAAGGAAATTGTTTAGGGAAGAAATGTGAGTTTGGCAGAGGCCCAGGAATGGCGGGTGTCTGTAAGGGGTATGGTGTGACTCACCTGGGCCATGGATGGAACCCTACACTTTTGACGACCTTACTAATTAGTGTGATCCGTCGCCGGCCCTCCCATGAAGCTCTTAGAGTGGATTTTCTGAATTGCACGAGTTCTTACTAATTAATGGTACAGGAGGGGGGCGTTAAGGATGGGCTTTCTTTTCGACATTTGTCATTTTCTCCTACTGCTTTTCTTTTCCCATGCTTGTAGCGCACCTTACTCCCAAACTTGGGAAAAAAAGGTAGAAAAGCAAAGAAGAAGATATACTATATATATATATATAATATATATATATATATATACTATATATAATATATATATATATATATATAATATATATTTATATATATTATTTTTTTCTTCGGGGGGGGGGGTTTTTTGGTGGTTTTTAATGTCAACCCTGCTTAATTTCAGCCCAAAATGTTTCTCTAGTAATAATATTTAAGAAACTCCCTCCATTTCCTCAATAAACTCTTCATTTTAGTTTATCCGGATGATAAGAGAACACTGAACGTCTCTGAAGATCAGAGAGGAAAGAAAAGGAAAAATTCCGAAATGTCCGGTCCGGATGATAAGAGAACACTGAACGTCTCTGAAGATCAGAGAGGAAAGAAAAGGAAAAATTCCGAAATGTCCGGTCCGGATGATAAGAGAACACTGAACGTCTCTGAAGATCAGAGAGGAAAGAAAAGGAAAAATTCCGAAATGTCCGGTCCGGATGATAAGAGAACACTGAACGTCTCTGAAGATCAGAGAGGAAAGAAAAGGAAAAATTCCGAAATGTCCGGTCCGGATGATAAGAGAACACTGAACGTCTCTGAAGATCAGAGAGGAAAGAAAAGGAAAAATTCCGAAATGTCCGGTCCGGATGATAAGAGAACACTGAACGTCTCTGAAGATCAGAGAGGAAAGAAAAGGAAAAATTCCGAAATGTCCGGTCCGGATGATAAGAGAACACTGAACGTCTCTGAAGATCAGAGAGGAAAGAAAAGGAAAAATTCCGAAATGTCTGGTCCGGATGATAAGAGAACACTGAACGTCTCTGAAGATCAGAGAGGAAAGAAAAGGAAAAATTCCGAAATGTCCGGTCCGGATGATAAGAGAACACTGAACGTCTCTGAAATCGGAGAGCCCGAAACAAAATTGAAAAAAAATCTGAAAATAGTCCGTCGAATGCATAAGAGAACATCGACATGTTCGAAGGGACGCACTTCCAATCGAATCTTCATTCTATTCGGTAAGGAACAACAACAACTCTCTCTCTCTTTACCTTCTTTGCTTTATTACTTCATACAAAAATGTTGTAGTTATGATTATGTAAATGTGGAATTTTTTATTCAACAATTTATTTATTTTATCATTATTATTATTCATTCATTATTATATATATATATATATATATATTATATAATATATTTATAATATATATATAATATATATATATATATTAATTTAATAAATTATATATATATATATTATATATATATACTATATATATATATATATTATATATATATCAGGCTTGGGTTCAAAGTACAAGTACTTGACTTTGGACTTAAGACATTTGGAGTAATGGAACTTTGCTACATGTACGCTGCAGTTTGTTAAAAACCCAGGGTGTACTTGTACTTGCACCTCTTGTACTTAGAAAATTTGAAGAGTACTTGCAAGTACTTTCGGTATTTTTAACTTGCCAATATTTATTTTTTTTACATTTTCTACGTACTAGATATTATTTTTCTTATATTTTCTAAATAGGTTTTCCATTTACGAATATAAAGTTTGTCACATATATTATATATATATATATATATATATATATATATATATATATTATATATATATATATATATATATATATATATATATATATATATATATATATATATATATATATATATAATTATACTACTCGTCAAAAGTAACGCATCACTGGCTCATTTGACGTTAACAGGTTACAGAAATGACCAGAACGCTGTGTAACTTTATTATGCAAATAATATAGCATTTGGGACACATTATACAGTGGTAAGATTGTCGAGGGGTCCCAGGAATCCCCTAGGGGCCTGCGAAGCCCTGTGTGTGGCCAATGCGTTTCCTCCAACGCGGGACGTTATCGCGGTGAAGGGTTCGTGTATGAATGGTGTTACTCAATATTGTGTATGGCCACCTTTTGCACGGATGACCGGTTGGCACCGTCGTGGCATGATCTCAATGAGGTGCCGAATGTCCTCCACGGAAATCTGATCCAATGCATCCCACACATATTTAATTGAGTTTAGGTAGAGAATGTATGCTGGCTAATCCAATGTCCTGATTTGGCCTTGTGTGCTCTTGCGTTGTCATGTATTAGGGCGAGTCCGTCACCGATGTGGAGGGCATATGGCATGACATACGTGTCAAGGATCTGCGATGTTCCGTTGCTGCGTTAGGGAAACCGCCATCTATGACGCTGCAACTCTACATGACCCTGTTAAGATATGCCCCCCTCATGACCATGAGAAGAGATCGTCCTCCACAAAATGGCAATGTAAGGCATATTACACTGCGCGTACCTTCCATTAGGTTCCTCGATAGTCTCTGGATTGCCGATCGGAGGTGTAGAGACTGACGCTGGACTCATCCGTAAAGAACACATTCGCCCAATCACGATTGTCCAATTTAGATGTTCCCTGGAAAATGTTATTCGCGCCCGTCGATGCTCCCTGGTGTGTCGCGATTCTATGACCAGCCTCCGTGGCCGTAAATTATGTTCCGCGAAGCGTTGACGTTTTGTATTATCACTCACACGGTTCACATGTACCTCCTGCATCTGTATTTGAAGGTGCCTTGCTGTTGTATGACGGTCTCCTACGGCCCAAATACCCTTAAAACTGTATTCAACGCCGCGTGGGACCTCGTGGCGCCTGACCTGCCCGGCCACCTCCATGCGTGCCTCCTGGACTCTCTCTGTTTTGCCGAATCCACGACCCGTGCCATGGTTGTGTGCTCTAGAACAAACCGTCGACCGAGTTCACAGTACCCGTAACCTATCGGCATTTCTGGGAGTGTGACTTAATCTGACACTATCAATACTCCTCATCACGTGTTTAGTCCCGAGCTCGGTCGCTCTTTCCATGGTCTTTAGTGCGATAAATTTCACTACCTCAATGCGACCCACGTGCCCAGACCACATGCCCCAGCCGCCAACACTTGTATTCCCAACTCGCTAAAAAGCGCATATATTAAATTATCATACAGTGTCTGTGCTATACTAGCTCTGTCCCCTTGATTGCTGTTATTTGCGCAACACTAGACGGCTATTCCTATTCAGCGATTTCCTCTGCCGTATAATTTTCCTAGTCCCGTTCAATCCTGGATAATCCTTACATCGACTTAACGTCATATGAGATAGTGGTGCGTTAATTTGACGAGTAGTATATATATAATAGCGAGTATAACCAAAACGAATTTCAACATTTTAAACTTATTTATTAAGCTAGTTTTAGTAATTGAATAGACGTCTCCCTTCCATTTCAATACTACTCCAACTATAATGATAAAATTTTTAAACAAAATATTATATAAAATTAATTAAAAGTTAAAAAAAATATAAAGTTGAAATAAATAAACCACCATAGATAAATTAATTATTACAATAATAT
Organism: Trachelipus rathkii; assembly: GCA_015478945.1. NCBI lineage: Eukaryota > Metazoa > Arthropoda > Malacostraca > Isopoda > Trachelipodidae > Trachelipus > Trachelipus rathkii. The sequence goes on from JABUQX010019292.1 coordinate 12,062, forward strand.
GTGGTTAAGAGTTCATGATTTAAACAAAACCTCACTTCAGTGTTAAAACTTTTATTTTCATTTTAAAAGGTAAGTGTTGTCTGCCCAAAATATACAAGGATTCTAACATCTGAAGATCGGGTTCCTTCAGTTTTGGGCTAATATTTCCAACAAAGCGTTACTCCTGTATATGGTGGCCCTCCTGAAGAGCATAGGCATTTATAGCTGAATAGGGGATGATGTAAATGGTCTATAAATGAAATGAAATACCTTTATGTTCAGCAATACGAATGGAAAAGCTTCGTATTGTCTTTCCTATGTAGGTGTCATCTCAGTCACCGCACCTGTAATGATATATTACTGATGAGCATAAAGGTAAAGGGAGTTTATCTTTAAATTTAAAATATTTCCCAATTTTGTTTTCACTCGAAAATATAAATATAAATTTAAACTGTGTAAAGTTTGTTTTTAAAACCACGTCAATTTTATGTTGAATTTCGTAACTAATTTTTCCCAGAAAAGGCAACCTCATATACAAAATATCCTTAGGAGTTGTTAATTTAGCCTGAGATTTGTCTTTAAATTTTGCTGAAAGGTAATTTCGAAAAGCTTGAGTCTAATTATAAATTCTGCGGGAAACCCATTCTTTCAGAAATTAATGTTTTCAGGAAATCAAGTTCTTTTGTAAAATTAACATAAGATGACAAAATTTTGTATCGCCTGTCAAAAAGTTTTAAGTTGATTTTAAAATTGAGGAATGAAAGAATAAAATTTTGTCGTCAATCTAGTAAGAGTATATAGGCGAGATGGTGATTGATTGGATTTGGAAGTTGTCTAATAAAGCGTTTATGGAGGGTATAGTTCCGAGGGATTGGAGGAGAGCAATAATAGTACCCTTATATAAGGAAAGGTGGGATAAGATAACTGTAGGTATTATAGGGAAATTAGTTTATTGAGTGTTGTAGGGAAGTAGGGGCGTAGCCAGGTCGAAAGAGTGCGTCGAATGACTGAAGGACTGATTGGTGAAGAACAAGGTGCGTTTAGTAATGGTATAGGATGTATGAATCCAATCTTAACATTGAAACAAAACGACTGAGAAAGAAGGAGAAGAATATATTGTATTTAGGTTTTATCGATTTGCAACAGTCATATGATAGGATTAATAGGGAAGCTCTATGGCAGATGTTAGTCATATATGATGTTGGCGGTAAGCTTCCGAATGGAATCAAATCAAACAATTAAATGACATAAATTGGAGAAGGTTAATAAACTATTTTGAAAAGAAAAATATAGAGGGAATTCCCCGAGATATTAATTTACTTAACTTTGCTATGATAAACAATTGTTTACATTTTATACAGAAAGATAAAAATAATAGATCATATAATGAAACTTTAGTTATTCCTCATTCATTAATAGATTCAGCCTTAAGCATTGCTCACGAGTCAAATTTAAATTTCCATTCAGGATTTGTAAGAACATTAAAAAGAGCAGAAAATCTCTTTTTTTTGGTTTAACATATCTCAAGATGTAAAAGTATATGTAAATAATTGCTTAACATGTCAAAAGTTATTCCCTTATAAAGTAATTAAACCCCCTCTTCAAAATTATGAATTTCCCAATGCACCAGGCCTTTGGTTAGGTATAGATATAATGGGACCTCTTCCAACGTCTGAAAAGGGAAATAAATATTTGTTTGTTATTATTTGTCATTTTTCTCGTTATATACAAGCATATCCCATCCCTAATATTAAAAAGGAAACTATAGTAGATTGTTTAATAGATTATATAAATAAATTCTCAGCCCCTCTTCATATTACATCAGATAACGGAACCCAGTTTCATACTACCTTATTTAAAGATATATGTCAAATTTATAAGATTAAGACCCATTATACTACCACGTTTCATCCTCAATCAAATCCCTATGTAGAAAGATCAACTAGAAGTATTAAAAATGCCCTTGCATCAGCTCTGGAAGATAATTCTTTATATAAATGGGAAGAATATTTACCCTTTGTAATTCTTGCTTTAAATTCTTCATTTCATTCTAGTATAAACGAAATACCCTTTTTCTTATTATTTGGAAGAGATGCCTGTTTAACCCTCTCTGATATAATTAAAAATGCTAAAAGATATCAATCCGAAAATACAAATTATAAAGAAGAAATTATTTTTAAAATGAAACAAGCATATAAAAAGGCACTGTAAAACCATTTAAAATCTCAAAATAAACAAAGATACTATAGGTATCAGAATTACAAAAATTTTGAAATTGGGGATATTGTTTTGTTAAATAATAAATACAGAGTAGGAGTAGGGAGTAAATTAAAGTTCAGATGGCTAGGAGTTGATAGCGTGTTTGTATCTTAATTTGCTAGGAATATAATCTATTGATCATCATTAAGTCTGAATAAGAAAAGTAGATTTTAAACATGTTGGTGTGGTATTATTTTCGATTTGTAATGTTAGAAAGAGAAAGAAGTACACTCTGGCACTCCTATAAGAGATAGGAAAATCCTGTATTTAGAGATGCCCTGCAGTATTAAAGAATTGAGAATGCAAAATAAATATTCTATGCAAATAGTGTAAGATTAATTAAAATGACAATAAAATTTTTATGGGAATTGTTGAAAGTTTTGTTCTTGTATTTATTTAAGATTCATCGCTAAAGAAGGCGGATAAACTTAGAAGAAAATCAGGAACTGGTTTAGTCGGCGAGAGTAGATCAAAGTTATTGGATTACCACACTTCTTTGATGTTAACTATTTTTATAGTTCTCTCCATGGTTTATTTTAATAGAAAGGAATTGAAATTTTCTTGTTTAACAAATTCGAAAGTTGTTTACAATTTATTTTAGGAATTATTTAAAAGTATAAAAAAATTTGGAAGTTGACAAAATGATTTATATAATGGTTAATTAATGAAATAATTTTTCCACGTATAAATAAATAATATTT
>JABUQX010019292.1:20000-35000 GCA_015478945.1 Trachelipus rathkii
GGTTTGGCATTGTTAAATGCCCTTTGAAGTTCGATATAATTGATTGACGGTTGTTATTGCAGAGAGAAAGAAGCGCTCACCTAAAAATATAGTCTAAGTTTTTTAATGAATTAAGATTTTGAGCAAAAATATATGTACTACACATTGATTGTACTCATTGGGATTGTAAAAATATCACCAGATATCACTGGTTTCTCAAATACGAGAGGTCATCCATATATACTAGAGTTATCAGCAGAGGTCCCAAAACTATTTGTTCAGGAAAGGGTCATATTGCTATTAGCGAATGCTGTAATTGAATGGTTGGAAGAATATGAGGATAACTTGGAAAAATAATATACGGGCTATGTTGATTATTTGACACACTGCCAGAAATTACTTGGTAATTAAGCAAGGATACACTTAGTACAATAATAGAATTCAAGCTTGGCGATCTCACTGCTTCAACATCATGACCATGTCGACATCATATTTATGAAAATAATAATTCGGATGTATTTGACTCAAAGTGGCCTGGTGATAAGACCTGCTGGACCATAGGAACACAGAAAAAAATGCAAATGTAAGTTGTTCCTACCAAAAAATTAAAAGACAATTTATCATTAAAAAATCAGCAAATGAGAAAGAGGTCAAATTGTGACCTCAAATGTAGGTCAACATTGAAAGAAATGCATCCAGAAAAGATGATGCTTGAATCATTTTGAAGTTGACTTTATAATTTGGAGACGTTCTCATCTCTTTAAAGGAGTTATTTGGTTGAAACCAGGTCATGCATTGAGGTCACAAGATGGTTTGACCAGGAGTTTATATGCCATAAATAATGGTACTATTTTCATTATTCAATTAAAAGACTAAATAAGAACTCACTGGATGGAAAAATTATGTTCGGTTTTGCTAGATCATTATTTCTATGTGCGCAATTGAGTTTGCGGCACAGTGACGCCATAAAATCACAAGAACTGAACTGCAATTTCTCCAGAAACTTAAAAGATATTGAACGAAAAAAGACGTATTCTCATGCAGTTGACTGCATAAAAATCTCTCATTGTTACGGTCAACTTGTTGGAATACTTTGAACGATAAGGAGTCTGGTGTCTCTCGTACATTCTTGTGACGATGAAGTCAAATAATGATATGGGGGCAGGGGGATCATAAAAGGGGGGGGGGGCTTTTTTTTCCAAAATAATAAAATGTTCAGCTTTAGATAGCTCATAGCTGTGTATGAATAGGAGCCCTTCCAACAGAATATTAAGTTACTTGATTTATAATATAATACGGATAAGGTTTGTTTTCAAGTACACACCACTGGTCTAAGTTTCATACCTCAATAAGTACAATCCTTTTCTATCCTAGAAGTTGTCACTTCCTCCACAACATTATATATTCTTCAATTGAACCTTTAGAATGGATGATAAAAAATATATAGAAACACTAAACAAAAAATAATATGTAGAAAAATTAATTGTGTTAGATGATAATTGCTGAAAGGGCTGTTGCTATAATACAGTCCTTTAACACCCATCTTACAATATAATGAAAGAGCATCTGCAAGCTATATCTGCAAATCGTGAAAGCACAGATATATGTTTTCAAACAACTCAAAAGATCTGAAAGAGAAATAAGCACCTATGTGAGTAATTATAGGGTCCTTGATGGAATTAGTACCTACTTGGTGATACACCGTTATAAAAAGAAAAACGTCGACCATCTGTCGTTACCTATGATGGTTGGTGTGAAATTCGACATTTAGTACCAATTTTATAATGGCATATTCAAGGCGCTTGCGGCATGCATAGATTAATAGAATTAATTTGTGAGTAATGTAAAATTCAGTGTGAGTGGTGATATTCTTTGCAAACAGTAACAAACAAATTAGAGGTAGTTATGCTACTTAAATTTTCGATTTTTTTTTTTTTTTGGGGGTGAGGGGCTATTCAAAATATTAACATATAATAATATACATATTTTTTCATATATAATATATTATATATATATATTATTATATTATATATAATATATATATATATTATATATATTATATATATATATATATGATAATATATATATATATATATATATTATATAATATATCGATATTATATATATATATAACCTGTGTGAGTTAGTTGAGCAGTCCACTTGTGAGGGTGAGGATATCAGACAAAAGCCTAGTACCTTATATTGTAGGCTTATATCAGAAGTACTTAACACTTGGTTACTCTAATATATAGAATCATTAATATAATTAATTACTTAATAAAATATAATTAATAATAATATAATTAATAATTATATAATAGATTCAATTCAATATAAGTGAAATAATTAAAATAATATTTAATATGAAAATTAATATTAATAATAAGTTGCCAATTATTATTTATAAAGATTTCAATATAATTTATTTCGTAATTATTAATTAAAAAAGGAATTATTAATGTTAATAATGTTAATATAATGAAAGTAACATTTACATCAATTTTTACAAAAACTTTTCTAAGTTAGTTCTTAATATTCATACTAACAATAATTATAATCTAAAAAGAAGATAATAAAAAATTTTTAATTATAATTAATACTTTAATTGCTTTACTTAAGATAGTCAATAGTGGATTCTACTTCCAATATACCTGTCAACAATAGCAACATCCAAGTGATCTTTACCAAGTATTCACCTCTATAATTAGTGGAAATGATATTACATTTCAACATATGGGAGTTTGTATAGATTAAATGTATGTAACCTCAAAATTATAGGTTTAATTCTTAGTGTTAGCGATCTATATAAATATATTTGTTCAAATGATGAGCATGAAATCTGACTACATTACAACAAAAACCTATTCAAATATTGATCATTTTTAAAATTTAAAAATCACTCTTCCCCTCATTACAGATCCAATAAGCACGTGGGATTGTTTTTTGTGACCAACCCAGTTTTCCAGGCCTGATATATATATATTATATATAGTATATTATATTATATATAAATAAATATTATATATATAATATATATATATATATATATATATATATTAATTATAATATATATACATATTATATATATATATATATTATATATATAATTATATATATATATATATATATATATATATATATATATACAAGCAAGCAAGTGTACAAGCAAAAAGAGCCTTTATACATGAGATTGACAACTGCAATGGCGTTACAAATAAAGTTACATAAATCAGATGTTACAAAATCAGAATTTACAAATAATGCTCCTTTTATTTTTTCGTTGAAACTGTAGTTGAAGCATTGTTAATAAGAAAAATGCAGGGAAAAATTAGCACTTTGAATTGACGCCATTTTTAATGCTCCGTTGAAGCGTCAAAAAACAAAAAAAAGGCTTAATTAAGTAATTTAAAAATAATGGGAAAATATTGTGCCTTAATTAAAATAGAAAGTTAATATTGCTTTTAGATTTAAGTCGTATATATATATATATAGTTAATATATATATATATTAATATAATAATATATATGTATTATAATATATTAATATATATATAGTATATATATATAATGATATATAAGATTTTAATACTTCCAACTATTCATTATTATATTAATATAATTATCAATATAGTTTATAAAACATTGTAGATGACGGAAATGTCAATAAAATATCATTGTTTATAGATTTTAAATCACTTATACTAATCACTTTTTATTGAGAGTATGGGTTTTGATACCACTCCCTCCCTGTTATTAGGATAATAGCAATTGTTGTGTTACCATACCTGGACCAACTCTCGAATGAGATAAATGAGGAAACCCTCTCTTACTTCTTGTAAAGATTACTTCTTCCCAGATAGAATTAATTGATACCGTCTTCACAGTCACCTTTGGCTGCATCCACCGCCACACTTCTGGAGGTGTCGAGTCATAACAGGGTTTGTTTGAGAAAAGTATAATTCGGGATCTTATCTTTGTAATGTATAGAAATTCATGCTAAGTAAATACGCATATTCATAATATATAATGTATAAATAATAAAATCCCTATAATTTCACTATTTTTTCTCACTATGGGAATTAAACGGCGTGTGAGTGAGTCTCCTTGTTAGCTCATCGCTAGGTCGGGTTGGAACTACACACTGACTCTTACCCCATCAGGCTATAGATAGGGTATGGTTCAAAAAGTCCCATAATTAGCTTACTTCCAATATAATAAGTGAAATATAGGTAGAGATTATTTATATTAATAATAATACATATATTAACTTGACGTAATTTTAACGCGCATGAATTTCTATAATGCAATGTAATAATCCCGCATTAGGCCTTTCACTTTAAACCCGTGTGACCCTTTTGACCCGTTGTGTGAGCCCTGAGAGATCTGTTCAAAGGTGAACTGTTCAGATTGACGGTACCTTATTCTTCTGTGAAAAAGTAATCTTTCAGAAGTAAACGGAGGGTTTTCCTTTTAGCCATCGTTGGTTTCGATGTTTAGGTAATACATCCTGCTTTACCTCAGGGAGGTGTGTTACAAAAACGCATACGCTGATAAAAGGAAAGTAATTAGGATTTATATAGATCATATTATCTTATATATTAACTGTACGTTAATATATATTAGCATGATTTCTATAATACTAAAGTAGATCCCGTAATATAATACTTTCACTAACCCTGTGTGACACCCGACTCCGAGAGTGTGGAGCGGTGATGAATCCTGTCAAAGGTTGACTAGTTCAGATTGACGGCACCTATTTTTCTGCGAAAATAGTAATCTTTACTAAAAGTTAAAGGCGTGAGTTTCCTTTAGCTTAATGTGTGGTCGGGTGGTAATACAGCCTGCATTTACCCATCAGTTGAGTAGGTATTTTATGGTTATCAAAATAAACCCATTATTCTACTATATTTATAAAAAGTGATAAATATAGTGGATTTTATAGATAATTCATATATATTATACGTGCGTATATATCATTAGTCATAATGATTTCATATATAATTATAATGTAGATCCTGAAATTATATATCTATTCACTTTAACCCTGGTGACCTATGTAATACCCGATTTATGTGTATACGTGAAGATCTGTCTAAAAATGAGTGATCATCAGTATTAGGACGGTGCACTCATTATTCATTCTGGGAAAAAGTAATCTTTCAGTGATAAGTTTAAAAGGGCGGGTTTTCATACTTTATATAGCTCTATTTTGTGGTTACGGTGTAGATAATGATCACCTGCTTTACCATCAGTGAGGGTGTGGTTCAAAACCCATACTCTCATATAAAAAGTGAAATAATATAGGATTATTATATATATATATTATATTATAATATATATTATAATATATATTATATATATATGATTATTCAGAAATGCATACTAATAATATTATTATATATTTAATATATAGATATAGAATAAAATATATATTATATATTAATATATAATATAAATATATTAATATTAATATATTATATATATATATATAAATATTAAATATATATATATATATTATATATATACTTATATATATATATTATGATATATATATATATAGTGATAGAAAAACATTATAAAAAAAGTTCCACATTTTTATGGAAAAGTCTGACATTCCAGGTCGAAACTCAAGCATCAATCCTCTGAAAAAAGCCAAATATTATGGCCGATCTGTATTGATATGTCAAAATGTGGTTGCGGAGTGCAAATGAAGTGAAAACCTTGAGTTTACAAAATGTTATAAAAATAAAAAAACACGTTGCCTAGAATGAACCGTCATAAATACATTATATAAAAGGATGAAACCCCCCCCCCTTTTTTTTAATATTATATCTTTAATAGAAAAAATAACAAGTCTATAATATTTAGAGCTGATGTTGATCAGTCTTATCTACTGAAACTTTGAACTCTTTTTTACGCCTCAGTAGATAACTTTTCTATTAGAAGTTGACGTCGAAGGTACGTGGCAATGCAATGGAGTAGAGCAATTCGAGCGTGAACCAACTCCCCTGAGGCTATATACTTCAGTTGTAGGTATACCTATAGAAAAGAGATATCTTTGGGCGCGCAAAGATAGAGGGTCAAGATATAAAGGGTCAAATGATGAGTTTAAAGTGGGGGACAGTTTATTAGTCTCTTGGCTTTAGACTCAACTCTATCTAATAGAAGGGTGGGATACGGAACCCCCAACCCTCCCAGATGTGAGAACAGAAACAGATAGATAAAAAAATTTCGTATACCTTAGAACACAACTCCCATGCTTCTTGAGGTCCACCCCTTAGCAGCCGGTTGTGATATGGAGGGTTTTCCAAGACTATTATATTAACTTTACAATAATCTTACTTATCAGTACACACAATATACCATATTATTAATTATTATACATTTAGATGCGTAATAATACACAATTTACATAAACTTCTCTAAGTTTTATTCATATAAATAATTATATTTATATAGTTATTTTATATCTAATATATTTTCCGTTTCATCATTCTTTGGTATGGTAATCCTAAACTCTATATTATATATTTCTTAACTCTCAAATAAATAGATAATAATCATATTTCTCATAGGGATATATATTAGAAGTCCGTATATATATATCTAACTATCATCAGAATTTCTATTATTACAAATTCCCTTATTTGAGATGTTTCCCTCTCATATTTACAATACTCCTCTCCTCGGAAAAATATATATCAATTTAAGATTTCCATTTCCCATGTTATTCTTCTCCTTCTTTTGCTTTATAGCCTCAGTTCGAAATTGCGATGAGTTGGGAATAGGGTGGATGTGCGCCACACACTAGGGGGCCAATTAGGTGAGAGATACTCTGGAGGAAGGAGAAAAATTAGATATAGTTTATGTATAATATCTAGAAAAAGCCTATTATAGTATATTATGAATAATATTTATATATAACTACTCCATAACTTCTCTATAGATTAGGATCTACTTCTTCAGCTCTTCATATTTCCTGCTAAGCCTAAATCATTATTGATACTATATATATATAGTGAAGTGTTTTAAGTTAGTTTATTCCCCAAACCAAAATACTTACAGAATGAACCATAAAAGAAAAATTAGCAAAGTAACAGAAATATCAATAAGTCTTTAAATTTAAAAATTGACTTTTTTCATTATTCAGATGTTAATAATTAAAATTGTATATTAAAAAATATTATACATAGCATATATATCTATTATATAAATTATCGTGTATTGATAAAAATATATATATTTTATATAAAATAACTTTCGTGTATTTAAGCCACTGACATATAATGAATACTCTCAATCAAAACTTCACTCCTCTCATGCTTTAGTCCTAATATTTTATGTCTATGAATGTGCGATAACGGCTAACTAACGCCTGATCTGCCGAAAAATGACCACCTTGCAATGTTGTCATTTTTATTATATTTACAAAAATCCATTTTTGGAAAAGTAGACCATTGAAATTAAGTGTACTAATCTTATTTCATCAAATGTATATATAAGGGTCCATATTATAACATCTTATAAATAATAAATATAAAGTTAAGCTAACATTGAGACAAATGTTTAAATCACTAATTAAATATTTGTATTAAAAACTGGATGTATTATTAATATTGTAACTTTTTTTTAATACAATCCTATTGTACGTTCTCTTCGATATGAGAAACAATACAAATTCTGGTTGTTTCGTGTTGGTGCTTAAAATTACCTTAAGAGATAAATATCGCGGTTAGACAGCTTGTACACACTCTATAGGATATCAGATAATTTTGGCTATTTTATTTTCAATAACGCTCATATACAATACTTCTTAAAACACTTTGAGACGAATAAAATTCAACCCTTAAATAAACGATCCTGTTGAAGTTACGCAACTGCGGTGGATTTCTTGTGGACTTGAGACCTTAGACCTTTAAACCACCAGAATATGCAGATCCTACCTACGAGGCAGAAGAAAAATACAGAAGTTGACCCTCGTCTCTCTACTAGAAGATTGAATCATGTCCACAGTCTCTCTTACAGAAGTTGGGCTTGCCTCGTTCTCTCCCCTGGAAGTTATGGCTTACTAATATACTTCGACTGGCCCTTACTTCTCTCCCCTCTCTGAGCCTACATGAAGGCTAGAAACCTCCTCAGGGTTACTCAAGAAACCTTTGTGAGATCGAATCTTCTAAAGAGGTTTCTCCGTCGGTGGATGTTATATCATTCGCCTGACCTCCGAGAGCCTCCCAGTAAGTCTGCCTCATCACTTAAAAAGTAGTTTAAATCTACTATAGGTATAATTATCGCAGGTAGACCGCTTAAGCGTTACCTGTTAATAGAGAAACTACCAGAGAGGTATTTTATTTATACTCCTCATGTCCCTTCCAGCATTGTCATCAGAGTTTCGCAGAGAAGAACAACCCTAACCTTCTGTTTAGCACGAGCTCGGCCAGATCAGCATTACCCCTCTCCTCGAAACAACCTTCGACCGCCTATTGCCTTAGCCGACTAATCCGTAAACCTCAAGTCGCTCGGTCATTGCCTTGGATAGGTGGATACTCAGACTAGACATCTAGCATAACGATACATGTACTGATTCATCCTCCGTTCGCTATATAGTTGTTTCATAACCAGATTAATAGGGTATCATATCAAAAGTGGTATATGGACCCATATTAACTTGTAATTTAAATATTTATAATCTGACTAACAACGCATGCGCCTTGGCAAACGTTATTCTGTGTATGATAGTATATAAAAGGATTTATTTAGTTAATCTTATATAAACATTATAAATGTGTAGAAATAAATTACATATTTATGAAAATCCTATATTATAATAATACAAATTAATATATTGTATATACTTATAAAATTGTATATTAATTTATAGTACTAATCATAATATGTAAGTATAGATAGTATGTAGTTTATTATTATTTTTATATATATTAAATACATTACCATATATTAATTTCATATATCATTTGGTTTCTATTATTGATGATAAAAATATAACAACTATGCTATAGTTTAACTCGCTGATAAATCATCGATATATTATAATTATCCGTTCAGATAAAGGTCAAAACTTAGATAGCCAAAAACATTAAATTCAACTTATAAAGTATATATAAATACTAGTATTTAATATATAATATAATATAAATAATATAATATGTAAATATTTATATTATATTTTACGATTAATACCCATTATCGTTTAACTTTTGCCCCCTGTATCACCATCATCAAGAGTTGACCACATCTAGCTATAGTACCAATCGTGTCTCAACAGCCTACTCCGATCCTACTCACATCCACATAGATCAGTGCAATTAAGCTCTGTGATTGTACTAAGAGTATTCATGGGTGATATGTAATAAGGCTCAGACTAGGAAAATAAGTGAATAACAGTTACCCTGGGGCCATAGTATGAAATTATATTTATGGCAGAATTTTTGAGTGAGGATATTATTTGGTTAATGATTGTAACTATATTTTCGATAGTATATATTATAATCATGTGCAATAGAATTATGTGACCAGCAATATTTTATGAGATTAATATGTTTGCGTTATATTATAATTTATCTATATATTGTTCATGTATAGTGCGAGTGTGAAATTATTTTGGTTTATGAAATATGCCCTATATGTGGTAGTGTTGGATGTTGCATAATAGAGGATTGTATTTTTAATTATAAAATAAGGACTAGAGTGTGGAAAGATATATTAGGAATATAGTTATTTAGTTTATGTGGTGCAAGTGTGATAGAGATATAAAAGTAGCTCAGTGTATTGCTTATATTACTGCCTCATATTTAGCGTAAATTAGTGCCTATCATATTACCTTTGGTGTGTTTGTCTATAGATAGTATCTTGTGATTTTCATTCTTAGTAAAAAATGTTGTTTGAGGTGTGTTTTAGTGATTTACTATTATCCTAGATTATATATTATACACTTAGTGCTATTGAGTATGGTTTGGAGTTTTCTCGTGTTTCCATTGGTTAAAGATCAATGCCATACTGGTGAAGCGTAGCATAGTGATTTGTGGATAAATCGTTTATATATGGTGATGCATATCTGTTTGTTAATTTTGATGTTAGTACTTGATATGGTTCATAGAATGCTTAGTTTCCTGTTTGCCAATATTGTAATTATTTCTGTGTTCAGTAAAAGTTTTGTGTGTATCCGGAGTTACTCCTAATATTTTAAGTGTTTTGTTGAGTGGGATAGCGATGTTATTTATGAAGATTTATAGTTTGGCAGATCCGAGTTGGCGAACTGTTGTGATTAGTGTGATAGAGGACGTTTGGTGAAGCAGACATTCTATTTTCCGGTAACCATGTTAGTACATTTTTGATGTATTGTTAGGTTAGGAGGGTTGCTGTGTTTAGATTCTGGTGTGGTAGCTATGGTGATGTCCTCAGCGTATGTTGTTATGTTTGCGTGTGCTGTTTTTGGTTGTGGAAGATTTGCTTTGAATAGGTTGAAAAGTGTAGGGCATAGTATTGCACCTTGGGGTACACCGTTTTTAATGTTTACTGTGTGTGATTTCTTGTAATTGATCTGTATTTGAGCTGTTCTTCCTGAAAGGAAGTTTGATAACCATTTCTTTAAATTAGTGGGTAATGGGGATGCTTGATTTTATTATTTAGCGTATTAGATTGTGTCTTGGTACTGTGTTAAAAACCTTGTTTATGTCGATTGTTATGAGTAGAGTTTTATGGTTTGATCTGAGATTTAAGCAGTCTATTATTGGTTTATAACGCTTCTGAGAGCTGTTGAATGGAAGTGATTTTGATGAAAGCCAGTTAACATTCATTTTAATTGTAGTATATTTAATAATTACAATTTGAGATATGAAGTTATTTTCTATGGAGAGTTTACACAGAGTGTGATAGTTAGTAGTATAAATTTGGGAAATTAAAGTGAAGATGGAGATTGAATGGTGGTCTTATTACTGAGTTATTAAACTATTGGATAATAAATGCTCATCTCTTTATGTCAGAATAGAATGGAACTATGGGATGTAATTTATTAATTTTTCTAGTAGTATGTTGTCGCTTAAAATGGTAGTTCGATTATTATCCTAAGACGTTTTGAATTTTGAATAATATAATATGAGAATCTATTTACTCGAGGAAAAACAGGTTGCTGAGATTAGATATAGAGGGTCTTAATGTAGATTTATAAATATAGGCGTTATCGGAATTTTGCACTTTGCTACGAAATTTATGAGTAAATGGCTAAAAAGTCGTTCTGATATATGTCAATATTTAAGTGCTCACACGATTTAGTAAAAGCCCTAGACATTCGAAACGTTAGTTTAAGTTTCTCCTATATATCTTTGTTAGGTCTTCTTTCCCGCTGCTTACCGAATTTTTAGAAAAAATGAGTTAACGAAAAAAATGTAAAAATACAAATATAGATATTGCGAGACTGTAAATGTAGTTACGTTTGATAATATTAGATTAGAATGTTTCTATCATGAAAATCTTGCTTATAATACTCTAATTCATATCTATAATCGAATATAAACTACTCCATCCAATCAATAGTGATCAAATAAATATATTTGATAATAAAATAAAACTATTTGTTATTTTTTTTTAAATTTTGTGTAGATTAATAGTCCAAATAACCAATCTTAATTGTTTCCTAAACATTGGTAAAAAACTATGGCCAACAGACCTACATTTGAAATTTTTCATGTTTATAAAACCATACCTTTCGCGCTTTTCCTTTGAAAATATCTCAGACTCAGAAGTTAAAATGATAACTTAAGGTCAAACCAAATATTAAAATTGTGATGTTTAAATCATATTCGGTAGTTTTTTCAAGCTCGTTACCGACAAAATTGTTACAACCCTAAAATATCTGAATCATATTTCCATTCACAAGGGTATATTCACACATGTTTTTTACAACCTCATGTGTTAAAACCAATCCACCAAAAAATTGTATTCACTTCGTTCCTCAGAATTACAGCCCGATTTTGATAACATATAATACTATTAGCAAAATATTCTAGAAATCAATTTTAAGACAATTATCTGAATACCTTAAATCAATTAACCTTATTAATGATTTAAAATTTGGCTTTCGAAGAGGAAGATCGACATGCGAAGATCTTGTCTGTTTTTTTGAAAAAATACATGAAAAAACAAAACGCAAAAATTGATCTCTGCTACTATTATTGTAGTTCTCACAACCAATTGAGTTTTTAGGATATTACACTCTTTTATGCAAAATGTATAGAACGGGATTGAGGGAAACCCATTACAGTGGTTTAGAACCTATAAACCGGAAAGACATCAGTATGTATATTTGAGCGATGTACGCTCAATCACCCATTAAGCAACTAAGGTGATGCACCAGGTTGCATCCTTCGGCATTTATTATCTAAAGTTTAAATAAATAATATATTCAACTTACATTAATGTTTCTCTGCCTCATTTGCAGATAACATATCAGTATTAATAAACGATAAAAATCCGGAATCGCCCTTCCAGAAATCCACAAATATTTTGAAAAGAATGATGATTTGAATAAATTCTAATAAACTTCCATTAAATTCAAAGTAAGCGTCATATTTTATTTATTCTTAGCAATAATATTTTATTAAAAAATTTTTAACACTTAAATTAACATTTAATTAAAGAACATTTTAATCATCTAGTAAATAAATTGACGAAATACATGTATATACCAGTAAAATAAGTCATGTTATCTGCATGTTGATAAAAAAATAATATGTTTAAATACATTTTCAATTGCTGTATTGTTACAGGATACTGCTTTCAAATTACAATTCTTAACATTATACAGTTTCATGGCTTAATAAATCCATCACTCTTAAAAGAACAACGTAAATTAACACAAAAAATCATTGCTAAGTATTAATAAAAGCATAAAAGAGCTGTTAATTTTGGTCTAATTGCTATTAATTATTAGTATAACACCTATTATTATTATTACTATTATTAATTTATTATTGATTTATTATTATTATTATTTCAATCTCGATTCACATTACTATATTATATATTACGTATATATATATAATATATTAATATCTATCGTATATTTATATTTAAGTATATTTATTATATAAATTTAATATATTCATATCTATATCTAATAAGTAATATTATATATATATATTATATATATAGTGTAATATATTAATATATTTATCTGCGTATGTTGTGGTTTGTGTGTGTGTGTGTGTGTGTGTTAGGTGTGTGTGGTGTAGTGTGTGTGTGTGATGGAAAAAAATTGGTGTTTTATAGATTAGATATCTCAAAAACTTTAATTTGAAAATCTATTCTATTTGTTTACTGTTTATCTTATATATCTTCGTAGATAGTTATCAGGCGATCCTGAGGTACATCAATACTTATAAATTAAAAGTATGATTTATGAAACTATAAAATATATAAATTGTAAAAACTAAAAGTCAGAGCAGTAAAACAATTACATTTGTTATTGTTACATAAGTATAACTATTCTTATAAATTGTTGAATCAATATTAAAAATACGTACACCCAAAAAATAATAAATATTAAAACTTGTTTTGCATTTAAATTCTAAAAAAATTTACGAAAGCCTAGAAATTATAGTAACTATAAAAGGTTAGTAATTCATGCAGATAAGTATTGGCTTTGTAGACTTTAGAATTACAATTACATTGCTGAGAAAGAAAGTCCTTATCATTAACTCGTCTTATGAAAGTTATTAGCTGAATCCCAGAAATGTCAAAGGTCATTGAAATGTTAGGGAACGTTCTTATTTCTATGATCTGTAACCAATATGGTTTCTGCTTATGTAGAATATGACGATCCTGGTCACTATCTTTATAGTTCGTAGGTATTCGAAAAAAGAGTTAAAGAGAGGTACAGATGTATGATTAACACCAAAATAAACTAAAGGGAACTTTTAATCAACAATTTATTAGAAAGATTTTTCAACTTTAATATAATTATGGGAACGTCTATTCTTCAGCATACTAAGACCTTCTTTTTCTCTCACTCTCTATGATTCTCTCTTATCCTTTGTTATATCCTTTCTATCTTTTCTCTTTTCTCTTTTCTTCTTCT
Organism: Trachelipus rathkii; assembly: GCA_015478945.1. Lineage (NCBI taxonomy): Eukaryota > Metazoa > Arthropoda > Malacostraca > Isopoda > Trachelipodidae > Trachelipus > Trachelipus rathkii. The sequence goes on from JABUQX010019292.1 coordinate 34,072, forward strand.
CTTTTATCTTCCATCTATCTATAATATCTATTATCTTATATCTATTTTCTATCTTTCTATTTCTTTTTAACCTTTTTCTTCTATGCAGTTATTTTATTATTTTTTTAAGTGGATTCTCTTCTTCCTTAAAAAGCAAGCAAAGCTTAGTGTTTGTAATTGGTACATATTTTTAATTGCATTGTTGACTTTACCATTTTTTTAGGTTCAAAGAATTTATAAGATTTATAGAATTGATACTTAGGTACTTGATTATTTAATACTTTGCACATTTAGGTAGATATGGCTTTGTCGTTGCAGATGTCGGTTGAGCGTTCTTCATTACAATTATGTTGATGATCATTTTGTAGGCATTTGGAAGATTTATGGGGAGGAAATAGTTTTACATCCATGGCAAAGGGTCTGGGACAGTGTTTTATACTAGATTTTTATGTAGTGAATCACATACTAGAATAAAGCACTCAAGGGTATGAAATTGAATATTGGCTTTAAAATACGAATTAAACATATTATTTTTTAAAATTTTAAATATTGTTTACATTGGACTACATTATGCTTTTGGTTATGCAATAGCCTATTGATTGTGAGTAATTTTACGTTGATAATTACACTTTCAACACCCATAAGGATGCATCGACATTATGTACCGCACCAAAAAGTCAGATTAATTAACCTCCAATCTACCATTGAGCGAGATAGGCAGTACAACACAGTGCCACCATACCATAATATATATATATATATATCTACTATTATATTATTATATATTATATATATAGTATATATATATATTTATATATATATATATATATATATCTATAGTATATATATATATTATCTATTGTTATATTATATATTATATATATACTATATATATAGTATATGTTTATATATATTTGTATTATATTAGCTATATACTATTATATATTTAT
>JABUQX010019292.1:40000-42500 GCA_015478945.1 Trachelipus rathkii
CAATCCGCTGGCGCAATTATTCCGAGAGCCCAGACGCGGCTTTAAAGTAGGGAGATTAAATTTCCAGCAGGAAAACCACAGAAAAATGGAAGAGAGTCCACAGAACAGAGGTGCAGGAAAGAAGGAAGCATTCTCAAACGGAACTAGCCTTGAAGTTAGCCAATATGATACACAAAAACTCGTGCGCAACACAGCACCTCTTGTGCTTACGCAGGCGTCGTAAAGGTGTGTGTACCCGAGTGGTAAGTTCCCTCGAGCTCTTGCCGCTGCGGTACCTATGGAAAGAGATAAATTATAAACATCTCGCCGCAAAGATAGAGGTCAAGTTACCTGAAAAGTACAGAATTAGGTTTACAAGCCTTTTGGCCTTTGACTCGTCCCTATTGTCCAAAAGCCGGGTAAAACCACACCACCCCAGATATTGAGAACAGTCTACTCGCATACAAGGGCGGGATGAGACCCTGCATAGCTGGAAGTAAACTGAGAAGATGAAAGATAGTCTCCCACAGTCTAAACAGGAGCTTCCAGTTTCATTTGAAGCCACCCTAGCAACAGTTGTGATGTGAGGTTTCAAGACATTTTTTGTTAGTTAAGGCCAAGGATGTTTATAGTTGTCAACAGAAGAGACGAGAGACACCGTCGAAAGGGAAATAGAAAAGTTAGAATATTGTTTAGAGAGGGAGATTGTAGAAGTTTTGGTTTTTTAAAGAATTGAATTTCACAAGGTGAGACGACCCATGCCAGGAAATTCTACCAAGATCAGCGAGAATAGAATCCCGGAAAGATTAAGACGAGAGGCAATTCTAGAAGTTTAAAGAAGAGGGAGCAGAATTGAAATGGGTGAAGAATAAGGGTCGAGTCATCGGGCATAAAAGTGATAGATCATTAATGAAAAGTAGGAATAAAGTAGGAGATAAGACCGAAACCCTGAGAACACCACTATTAACAAGAAAAAGAAGAAGAAGTCGCTCCATCAGCCACAGCCGATACTGAGCGACTTGAAAGAAAGCTAGACATTAAGTAGCAAATGGAAGGAGGAAACCCAAAGGAGGGAGCTTGGAGAGCCAGTGAGAAGCATGATTCGCTGCCATACCGGTTGCAAAATGCTTTGGATAGTCAAGCGCCACCCACGCAAGTCTCCCCGTGGTTCCTAAGGCGGAAAAAACCATAAATCGGTTAAAATAGGAAAGTATATCACCAGTTACATCTTGAACGCCGAAAAACCGTACTTGGCGCGATCAGAGAAAGGAAAGAATAGAAATATTTATTTCCAGATGGTTAAGAATAGTGAAGCATTAAGAAGGTTTTCCAAATATCTTAGATAGGAATACATGGAGAGCTATAGGCGATAGTTGGATGTATCGCCAGAACGACTTCCTTCTGCGGAATAAAATGATTTGGAATTGTGCCCTCGCGACCGTGATTCCAACACCAAGGGAAAGCAGTATTGAGAATAGAGAATATAGTTGAACGAGGGGTGGGGTCCAGCACGTAAGCACATTCCCTCAAAACACGGGGAGGAATGCCATCCGGGCCACCCGCCCTTCCTAACGTTCATATATCTCATTAGCCCATGCACTCGATCAAAGTAATCACAGGCAAAGACATAGGACAACTGAGAATAAAGGAAGGAGGAGGAGAATTGACAAAATCGTCCATGGTTGAGTTAGAGGAAAATATGAGGCTGAAGAGGACTTGGCCTCTTTCAGTTGGGAAGTTAGCAAACAGATTCACCAGATCAGAATAAAGAGAGAAAAGGCAGATTTACCAGAAGTTTTAGAGATATTTGACAAGAGGCCAGGAAAGATTTGTCAGTATGAAGAACCAAAGGAGGTTAGCCACTTTCATTGTGATGAAAGCCCGCTGTGCTTTGGTCGAAGAGTATCCCTGCAGGCGATTTTCTAGCTGAATGAAAATTTGCGAGAATGATAGGAGAAGAACGAGAATTTTCCACTCCCGATACGCCGCTGTCTCTAGCCTGAATGCCAAGAGAACAAGCACGATCAACCATGGATTATGAGGAAGAAAGATTTAGTCGAAGAAAGAATGAAACCTGCTCATCCCGTCAACGATTAGAGCTCCCACCTTAGTGGCAGAAACCGAAGCGTCAGCAGAGTCAAAGCAGTCATTCCAATTATTAGTTAGCGTAGAAGCGATCAAAGCCCCCACAATCAGCCTGATCAAAGTGCCAGAAAAAACCGCCATAAGGGCCAGGATGGAGCTGTGGAGAGAAAATATTAAAATTACGAGATATGAAGGTTGTGGTCAGATTTACCAATAGGAGGGAAGGTGGTGTATTATAGAGAGAAGGACTAGTGGGACTAGTGTGAACATAGGTCAAAAGTTTTCAAGAATTGGTTAGGACCGATCAGAAATGTGTGTAGGTTCTTTGATTAGTTGCTCCAGATCGTTAGGAATGCTGAATGATTCGGCCTCCTCCGCCACCTAAAAAAATCAGTAAGAGAGACCCCAACCATTTAGTGTTGTGTGCATTGAAACC
>JABUQX010019292.1:45000-55000 GCA_015478945.1 Trachelipus rathkii
TAAAATACTAAGTTGCTATAAATATATATATATATATATATAATATATATATATATATAATATTATATAATAATAATATTAATAATATATATATATATATATATTCATGTGCATATGTATTTATATATATATATTTAACCCAGATTAAACAAATTATAATATATATATGTAAATTGTTTATTTCTGTTGCTGGCGTTATAAGTTGTTATTTATTATTCACACACACACACACACACACACACACACAAACACACACACACACACAACACACACACATATTAATTAAAGATAGATTTTACTTAATACTTCACCTAACCAAACCTTGCCTTAATTTACTGATCATATGACTGTTATTTCTATAACGTCATCCATCTTTGTTTCTTTTTCTAAACGTCATTGGCCAACATTTATATTTGCACGTTTAATTTTCAAATCTCTTTTTCTTTTGTATGCGCCAACTCTTATATTTATAGTACATGACGAAACATTTACATAAATTTTAAAGTTTTATTTTTTTATTTTTTGCTTTAATTTGTCTGTAAAATTTTTATTATTTCAAACTGCAAGTTTTATTTTTACATTTACATTTTGTTTAAAATTTTATTTATTTATTTTGTTATATTTTAAGATTTATTTATTTCATAAATTTTATTTGTTTGTTAAGGTTTTATTTTATTTTATGTTTTATTTTTTAAATTCTCTTTTGCCCAAAACTTTACTTATTTACTTTCTTTTACTTTATTTATAACTTTTATTTTACATTGATATTTTGCGCATTAAGTTTTATTATTTTGCAAGTTTTTTTTTATTTGCTTTACCTTTTTATTTCATAAGATTAAATTAAATTTACATATTATGTTTTTAATTTTTATTTACTTTACGTTTTTGTTGTTGTTGTTTTTTTTTATTTTGTAAGTTTTATTTTGTTTAAAGTTTTTTTTTTAATTTTAAAATTTTTAGTTATAAAAATCTGATGTAATGCAAAAAAAAAATTATTTTAAAACTTATTATTTACAAAATTTTATTTATTTTATTTAAAAAGTTTTTAAAACATTATATATTTGCTAGTTTTTTAAAAAATATTTTAAAAAAATAGGCAGTTTATTAACCCTAAAGCAGTATAAAAGTTAAACAACAGCTCAAACACCATACCCCATCCACTTCCAGTATGTAATACCATGCAATGCTCTATTGACTTACTAAATTACGTCATATTTGATAATGTTTTATGCCTAAACATAACATAAAAATAAGTTTCTGTATAAACACAACATAAAAATAAGATCTTTGTATGAACATAACATATATTCATTAAAAATATTTTATGTCTCTTCTATATCTTTATTCTTTTTATTCTTTTTTTTTTAAAATATCAATTAATCAATAGAAGAATAAATTAAATCTGGTAATCATAACCGTTTTCCCATTGGTGATCCGGTGATTAAGAGATTAAAATCATATTTAAGTACCATTTCTTTTGTATAAATATAGCACTAAAATAAATTCTTTGTATGAACATTGCATAAAAATAAGCTCTATGAATGAACAAACATAAACTTACTAAAAACATTTTATGTTTTTACTAAATCTTTATTCCTTTTATACTTATAACAAAAATATCAACTAACATAGTAGTATTTAAGAAATCCAGGAATAAAATATATGGTATCCTAACCTATTTATCCTGCCGACTATCGAATAAATCCTAACATAACTAATTTATCACATAACATTATCTGAATTAAGAACATTATGAACAAAACAAACCTAACATACCTTATATATATATATATATATATATTATATATATATATATATATATATATATATATATATATATATATAATATATATAATATATATATATAATATATATATATATATATATATATATAATATTATTATATTATAATATAATATATATATATATATAAATATATATAGTATATTAATATAATATATATATAATATATAATAATATATAAATAATATATATATATAATTATATATATATTATATATATATAATATATAGTATATAATATATAAAATATATATTATTATATATATATATATAATATATAATATAATATAATAATATATATATATTATATATATATATATATATAATATATATATATATATATAATATATATATATATATGAACAATTTGTTAACATTAACAAATTACCCTACTTATCAACGGTAAAGTAGCTAACATTACTTAAAAACTTAACCTATTACCGCTTTTCTAGCATTTCTCTAACATAACAGTATTAATTTTACATTATCATTATATTATTTAACAAAACTTAACAAAAAAATTTATCATATCCTGACCTAACTATCATATTGACCATCGAATAAATGCTAACATAACAAAGTTTTCAAATCAGTATAGCTGACATAACATAACCTGAACTAAGAACATAATGTACCTCAACAAACCTAATACCTTACGTATGAATAATCTGTTATCATTAACAAAGTACCCTACTTATCAACGGTAAAGTAGGTAACAATCCCTACAAAACTTAACTTATTCCCACTTTTTAACATTTTTTTAACATAACAATGTTAATTTCTATATTATCATTGTAATATTTAACAAACTTAACAAATATTTATCATAACCTAACCAACGGATAAATCTAACATAACAAAGTTTTCATATCAATAAAGCTAACATAATATCACCTAAGCTTAGAACATAATGTACAACAACAAACCTAACTTACCTTACGGATGAATAAATTGCTAACATTAAAACAAAGTTCCCTACTTATCAACGGTAAAGTAACTAACACTAACTACAAAACATAACCTATTTCCGCTTTCTCTAGCATATCTCTAACATATCAATGTTAATTTTACATTATCATAATAATATTTAAGAAAACCTAACAATAATTTATCATAATCTAGCCTAATTATCATACAGACCAACGAATAATTGATAACATAACAAAATTTTAACATCAGAAAAGCTAACATATTAACTCCTAAACTAAGAACATAATATTCCTAACATACCTTACGCACGAATAAACTGTTAGCATTAGCAAAGTTAACAGCTTAACAACAGTAGAGTAGCTAACATCGCCAAGCAAAATTCAACCTAACTTTATTTTTTTATCATATCTAGATAACTATCAAAGTGATCAACGAATTAATGCTAGCATAACAAAGTTTTCATATCATTAAAGCTAACATAGCATTACCTGACAAAGAACATAGCGTACCATAATATTCCTAACATACCTTAAGTACAAATGAACTGCTTTCATTAAAAAAAAATTTCTGCTTATTAAAGGTAAAGTAACTAACATTCAAAGTTTCAACTTACCATCAGCTGTTAACAAATCATTACTATACATATTACATAACCAGAAAAAATATTCCCATCATTATTATTATTATTATTATTATTATTATTATTATTATTATTATTATTATTATTATTATTATTATTTATTATAATATATTTGTTTATGAATATACTTTTTATTATTATTTGATTGCTTTGAATAATTTATCATATTATTATTATTATTATTATTATTATTATTATTATTATTATTATTATTATTATTATTTATTATTATTATTCATTATTATTTTTATTATTATTATTATTATTATTATTATTATTATTATTATTATTATTATTATTATTATTATTATTATTATTATTATTATTATTATTATTATTATTATTATTATTATTATTATTATTATTATTATTATTATTATTATTATTTCACCTAGAATTCAAAACACCAATAATCTGTATAGTTACTTCGACCGTCAGTTCAAAACTAAAATATTAAACCTGTAAATATGTTTTCTACATCACATAAATATTACGTAATCTTAGTAAGCTCAAGAGTTACCAATCAGAGAGCTGTATTTCTATGACGTCACTGATTGCCATTGAGAGTCAAGGAATGATGTCTTCACATTGATGACGTAATATTTTGTTATTTTGGTTATTTTGTTGTTTGCGCTTTATTTCAGTGGAGAAGAGGACACCCTCCCCCTAAGGGAGTGTAAGCGGATACCAAGGCCTCAGTCTCAGTCTTTGACTTACTAAGATTTCGGAACGTTTAGGTGTGACATAGATAACATTTATCGGTTCAATATTTTAGTTATTGTCTAACAGTAGAAGTGTCCAGACGTGTTATTTGTGTTTTGAATTCTAGGTAAAATAATAATTAATAATAATAATAATAATAATAATAATAATAATAATAATAATAATAATAATAATAATAATAATAATAATATTAATAATAATAATTAATAATATAATAATAAATAAAATAATTGTATATATTTACAATGATAACAGAAATATATAATAATAATAAATAATAATAATAATAATAATAATAATAATAATAATAATAATAATAATAATAATAATAATAATAATAATAATAATAATAATAATAATAATAATAATAATAATAATAAAATATTTTGTTTGGTTATGTATAGTAATGATTGAAATTGTTATGTTAACAGCTGATGGTAAATTAAACTTTGAATGTTAGCTACTTTACCGTTGATAAGCAAAGAACTTTATTAATGAAAGCAGTTCATTCGTACTTACGGTATGTTAGGTATGTTATGGCACGCTACGTTTTTGGTTTAGGTAATGTATTGTTAGCTTTAATGATGTGAACACTTTGTTATGCTAGCATTTATTCGTTAATCAGTACGATAGACAGGTTAGGTTATGATAAATTTTTTATAGGTTTTGTTAAATATTACAATGTTAAATTAATTTTGATATGATATAGATATACAAAAGTAAGGTTAGGTTGAGTTTTGCTTGGCTATGTTAGTTACTTTACTGTTGTTAAGTGTTAACTTTGCTGATGCTAACAATTTATTTCTACGTTAGGTAAGTTAGATATGTTATTTTTTTAGTTTAGGCGATATTATGTTAGCTTTACTGATGTTAAAACTTTGTTATGTTAGCAATTATTTGTTGGTCAGTATGATAGTTAGGTTAGGCTATAATAAACTTACTTAATATTACTATGATAATGTATAATTGACATTGATATGTTAGAGGTATGCTATAAAAAGTGTGAATAGGTTACGTTTTGTGGGTAACGTTAGTTACTTTACCATTGATAAGTGAATAATTTTGTTAACTTTAGCAGTTTGTTCATGCCTAATATATGTTAGGTTTGTTTTTGTATGTTTTGTTCTTAGCTTAGGTAATATTATGTTAGCTTTATTGATGTGAAAACTTTGTTATGGTAGCATTAATTCGTTGGTCAGTATGATAGGTATGTTAGGTTATGATAAATTTTTGCTAAGTTTTGTTAAATATTACTATGATAGTGTAATAATTTATAATTAGCACTATTATGTTAGAGAAATATGGAAATAGGTTAAGTTTTGTAGGTAATGTTAGTTACTTTATCGTTGATAAGTAGGGTACTTTGTTACCGTTAACAGATTATTAACACGAAAGGTGTTAGGTTTGTTGTTGTACATTATTTTCTTAATTCTGGTTGTGCTATTTTAGCTTTATTGATGTAAAAACTTTATATGTTAGCATTTATTCGATGGTCAGTATGATGGATAGATTAGGTTATAAATTTTTTTGTTAAATTTTGTTAAAAATTACTATGATAATATAAAATTAACACTATTAGGTAAGAGAAATGTTGGAAAACTGGGAATGGGTTACTTTTTGTATGTAATGTTAGCTACATTACCGTTGATAAGTATGGTACTTTATTAATATTAACAGAGTGTTCATACGTAAAGTATGCTAGGTTTATTGTTGTACTTTATGATCTTAGTTCAAGTTATGTTATGCTAGTTTTATTGATGTGAAACCTTTATGTTAGCATTTATTCGATGGTCAGTATAATAAATAGGTTATGAAATGATAAATTTTTGTTACGTTTTACTAAATATTACTGTGATAATGTAAAATTAACACCGTTATTTTAAAGAAATGTTGGAAAAGTAGGTATAAATTAAGTTTTGTTTGTAATGTTAGCTACTTTACCGTTGATAAGGATTCTTAGTTAATGTTAACAGATTATTCATATGTAAGGTATGTTAGGTATGTTATTGTACACTATGTTCTTAAGAACATAGTCCAGGAAATGGTATGTTAGCTTTATTAATGTGAAAACTTTGTTATGTTAACATTTATTCCATGGTCGGTATAATAGATAGTATAGAATACAGTAGCTTATTTGGCTGGATTTTGTGAAATACTACTGTTAATTGATATTTTTATGTTAGACATATAAAATGGATAAAGGATTTAGTGAAAACATAAAATGTGTATAATAAAATTTATGTATTTATGATATGTTCTTGCAAAAAAAAATATTTTAATGTAATATATATTAAAAGAACTTATTTTTATACTATGTTTATTCAAAACATTATTTTTAATTATGACTTTAATCACTTAATCAATGGATCACGAATGGGAAAAGGGAGTTGATTACCGTTTTAATTTAATTTATTTATTTATCTCTCTCTCTCTCTTTGTCTCTCTGTATGTCTGTCTGTCTGTCTCTCTCTCTCTCTCTCTCTTCTCTCCTCTCTCTTTCTCTCTCTCTCTCTCCTCCTTATATATATCATAATATATATATATACTATATAATATATAATAGATATATATATATATTATTAATATATATAATTATATTTATATATTTCTAATAATATAGTAATACTCACTATCATCAATCACTGAGAGCCGTCTTTATGCACTGACACATAGTATGAAACTGAAAATATTACGGACTTTGTGCACTTTATCTCTTTTACTTATGCATATTGTATATTCATCATCCGTTGCCTGTGATTGAACGTAATTGACCAATCACCATATTATACTATGGTGATGTCATTCATTATGACACATAGTTATAAGGAACCTGTGGTTGAAAAGATTAGCTGTGATATAATCTTTGGTGAGTGAGGATGTCTCATCGTGCAATATAAATATAAAAGTTATGTACAACATACAGACGAACACGAGGTACTTATAGAAATGAAACCCTGCATATGTTAGTTTCGAAACTAATATGGACTCAGTAAGAAGCTCGTTCATGTAAGTAGCATTAGGTGATATTAGTTTAGATGCACCTAGATAAGTTAGGAAAATTTAGTTGTATCAAATAAGACAATATGTGGAGAGAGAGAGAGAGAGAGAGAGAGAGAGAGAGAGAGAGAGAGAGAGAGAGAGAGAGAGAGAGAGAGAGAGAGAGAGAGAGAGAGAGAGAGAGAGAGAGAGAGATGCAGCAATTAATAAGTTGTATGAGCCAAGACAGCATGTTAGGTTGGTGGGTTTAGTAGGGTTATTAATGAAAAAATAAGTCAGTCAATGTATTAAGAAAGATCGGTTGAACGGCAAATAGTTAGAGAGTAGACGTATAACCAACAAGGTCTTTGTGCTAAGATTCATATTTTGTGCAACATTTGGTTGTTATAGTAACCATTTAAGAAATTATCAATTAATAGTGACCGTTTAATTACTAAGCTCTTTGTGCGAAGTTTCATATTTTGTGTAACATTTTGTGATTGCCATAGTGATCATCTATGTAATTAAGAGCTGCATTCACCTTTAAAATTTAATTTTAAGGGTAAAATCCCGTTTTGAGGTTCGGTCTCATCTCATGTGAGGACTTTACCATTTCTGATTCCTATGGAATCATTATCATTCGTCATTGTTCCATCTTCTTTTTCTTCTTCTTCTTCTTCTTCTTCTTCTTCTTCTTCTTCTTCTTCTTCTTCTTCTTTCTTCTTCTTCTTCCTCTTCTTCAATCTGTGCTTTCCTTCGTTTGCTAAGCACTCTGTGCCTTTCGTCTGAAACTCCCTCCTGGGGGCTAACAGACACCCCTGAAGGACCTGCAACCCTCAAAATCGGATTTTACGTTCTTATAAACACAGGGAAAGACACCTTACTTGACCAATTATATGCATATTCAAGATTTGAACTCCAGCTTCTGCTCCAGCGATCTGGCTCATGAATCAACTCAGGTCCGTTTTCTTCCTCTGCTCCAATTCCTTCTCCGAATCCTATTGGACATTTATTTTACATCCACCTACGGCCATTTCCTACTTGGGATGCTCAGTACCCCCCTACATGGGGCGTAGCTGTTTGAAACCACGGCTCAGGCAAACTGATGTCATCTGCTGTTGGGGTAGCAAGTTTGGTTATTGTATGATAATTAGAACTCCCTAAATTATGTGGAAAGTGTGGCTTATAAGAGTTATCCAAGCACCCACAGGTTTATGATTGTAATTAATGAAGGAGTCTTACAGGCAACACCATCTTTTGATGAAAAAATATTGCCCCCATGCAATTAGTCTTGGGAGTTGACTGTCTCCTGTAATGAGGTTGGTACTGACACGGAATTTCCGGCTTTCTCTGAAGCAAGGTTTTCTTTCTTCATTAATTTCTGCAACCTTCGATATCTCTTCTCTAATTCCACTTTGTTGAGCATTATTTTTCTTCCTTTATACCTCATTTGTTGTTCCTTAACAGAAAACCCAGTGTTAGTGTTTTGATTGCAAACTTTACTATGAGTACTATGTTAAGACTAACTGTCTCAATCCCTAATTTTCAGAGGCTAATATTGTATTTATGTGAGTAATAATAACGTTTATTCTCGTAACTCTAATTTTGAGTTTTCAAAATTTTTTACCCTATGACGCGAGTAATATTGTCAATCTATTACTAAATTCATTTATTCTGCACATCTGTTTAACTGATTATCCTAAATTCTCTCAAATCGTCATAGTTGGTGGTTTCAAAGTTGATTGCTGCCAATGGCTTTCCTCTAATTCTCAAAATAAAGCTGATAAACTTGACCACCATTTCTTTGTCCAGAATAACTATATACAGTTGGTTTCGTTCTCTACTCGTATCTCTTATCAACTTGGAGATGCACCTATGATATTAGACCTTTTATAAATATCTAATTTTTCTCCTTATACTGTTAAACTCTTTCCTCTTCTTGATTCTTTCAATCACCTTTTTGCTGTATCATGTTCTACATCTTCAAATATTCCCAGAAAAGACTAGGACGTGAAAACGTTTATAGCACTTCGGACGGACTTTTTTTTAACTTCCCATGGAATGACTACTCCTGCGGTGGCTGAATTACCTTGAAGTATGCAACACGAATGACTAAGGTGATTTTATTTTCTCTGACATGGAGACTTACTTTTCATATTCTTTCTCTTCACCTAAACTAACAAACCTTGGTTTAGTGATATTTGAAACAGGGACGCCGCTTTCAAGAACTACATTCGTTTTCAAACTCCAGAAGTTCATTCAACTTATATTTCATTCTGAATCGTGCAAAGTCCATTCTATGGGACACTAAAAACTCTTTCCTCATAGAAAACTCAAAAATCTGTCTGATTCCTCTTCCTAAAGGTCTTTTTGGCATTATAACAAAATCAGTTAACTCCAACTTTTTCTTTCTCTCCTCTAGTACCTTCCGAGAGTACAACTGCTCTTTTGGATACTTTTCAATTAATTGTCTCTAATTCCACCTAATTCGATTCCAGTGATATTTCTCCATCTCATCACCTTAACTCATTTATAATTAGCATTGTAATTTATACTAACTATGTTATTTCTGCTTTCCCAGAGCTTAATTAGAAATAAGAAAGAGCAAGATCCTGATGTTATCCTCCCGTAATTCTCAAAATTGTGTTTCATGCCTTGGTAAAATACTTTGCCTCTGTTTTTTCACTTCTACCTTCTTTTCCTGCTGGAAACATGATCTCATTCATCCTGTGTCGAAAATGTGAACGCTTCTTAACCCTCTAACTATCGTTCTATCACTTTAACCTCCATTCTTTCCAGAATTTTCTAATTACCCTTAACAAGGGAATTTTAAAACATCTTAATTGATCAAATATTATATCTCATATAAGAAACTCTCTACTAATAATCTTCTTTCTCTTCTCTTTGATTCTTGATCGTCAGTTAGTCC
>JABUQX010019292.1:60000-77500 GCA_015478945.1 Trachelipus rathkii
CGTTTGAAAGTCAATTCGTTTAACTTAATATCGTAATTTTATCACATAGTTTTACTGTAATTAATATGTGACACTTTATTGTAGCTTAACTAATATTTATTTGACTCTATCCATGTATTTTAGGTGTATACAGCTTTAATAATAATAATAATAATAATAATAATAATAATAATAATAATAATAATAATAATAATAATAATAATAATAATAATAATAATAATAATAATAATAATAATAATAATAATAATAATAATAATAATAATAATAATAATAATAATAATAATAATAATAATAATAATAATAATAATAATAATAATAATAATAATAATAATAATAATAATAACAATAAAATTAAACAAGTCAACTTTATTTGCAAATATTTGGTAACAATATTTATTTTCAATTGCTTTCCTACCTCTTCGATTGCCTTCATTAAAAGATGGCACTCCCATCCCCCAATCCCCCAATCCCCCAATCCCCAATCCCCCATCCCCCAATCCCCCAATCCCCCACATTAAGCACCAAAAGCACAAACAGACTCGGAAAGGCGATGGAGATCAAGGAAGGTCTAATCAATGAGGTGGATTTGAAAGCGTGAGAAAAAATGTTATAGAAAAGTTAGGAGAGAAATTGATAATATATAATATATATATATATAAATAAAAAATAATATTATATATATATAATATAATAATTAATAAATATATATATATATGTTATTAATAATGTGTGTAACATCCATACAAAGTATGGATATAATATATATAATATATATATATATATATATATATATATATTATATATATTTAAATATATATATATAAATTATAAATAATATTATATAGTATATATATATATTATATATATATATATATTATAATAATATATTATATATATAAATATATATATATATATATATATATATATATAAATAAATATATATACTTATATATATATTTATATATAATATAATAATTATTATATAATATATTATATATATATAATATATATATATAATATATAATATATATATATATATATAATATATTTAATATAATATTATATAATATTAAATATATATATATTATTATTTTATTATATATAAATATAAATAATATAATTATATATAATATATATATATATATTATATAATATTATATATATATATAAAAAACTTCCTAACATAACTAATTTTTTAAATAAAAATATTAGGAAATGGAGATTAGGAAAAAAAAATTCCTATTGGTCTGAAATTAGGAAAATGAATTTTTTTTTCGTGAAGTCAATGAAAGAAATAATAAGTATAATATATATATATATATATATATAATTATATAATATATATATATAATATATATATATATATATATAATATATATATAATATATTTAATATATATATATATATATATTATAATATATATGGCTTAAAATATACGAAAATCAATAAAAAAATGTATCGTAATTTCAATAATTTTTAGGGTAAACATTACATATAGGTAACCTAACATAATCTAATCTAACCTAACCTAACCTAACCGAACCTAACCTAAACCCTAACCTAAACCTAAAATTAACCCTAACCAATATTAACGGACCAATATATATAATATATATATATATATATATATATATTATATATATATATATATATATATTATATAATATAATTATATATTATATATTATATATATTAATATTATATATAAAATAATAATAATATATATATATATATATAATAATATATATATTTATTATATTATAATAAATTATATTATAATATATATATATATATATATATATATTTTTATATTATTATTTATATATTATATTATTACGGAAGACATTACTCTAATAAGGGAAAAAATTTATTTATATCATTTTGTAACAATCGCTCTCTGAAAAATAGACATTTCATCTCCCTATAAGAAGAAGAAAATATTAAAAACAAAAATAAAAATAAAAATAATAGTACGAAAAGTAAAATATAAAAAAATATAAAAATAATGAGTGACAAAATTTAGTTTTTATTATTTTTTTCATAATTCATCCCACACAATTTTTGAAAGGTGCTAAGTATGAGTGATGTATATTATGAAATGACAAAATATTTTGTATATTTGGCAGAAATTTTTTTTTTTTTAAATACCTTTTTTATATCTTATAGGCTTTTATATTTTATATTATAGTTGTGATATTATTCTTAGATTGTAATTGTCAGTATGAGTATATTTATATTATATTATTATATTATTATATTATTATATTTTTTATTTATTTATTATTATTTTTTCTTTCTTCTGGGGGAAGTTGTAACAGTATATTAATATCTCGCAGCCTCAACTCGAACAGCTCTCTACCCACAGCCCCTCGTCATGTTTCTCTATGGTATCAACCCATACGGTTTGTCTCTGCTCCAACAGCTGTGGGCAGCAGGCTGTATTAGCAAAGCTTTTTGCATCCCACCTGTAGCTGTCTGTTCTCACATATACTGAGCTTTTCATAAATTAAGAATACACGGTACAGCGAGACTTTGTTAACAGTGATGTGATAGCAGGAGATCATTACCTTATAATGTATTTTTTTTTAACCTTACAGAACTGCCAAAATTTCCACTGCCGGAATTGCAATGAAAGAAACGGTCCCCGGACCTCCAGTACATCATTCTCGTAACATAATGCTCCGTTCCCCCACTCAAATTTTTCCCAAATGAAACCCCCCTTTCTGCATTCAGCGTTGGCTGATTTCTGTTTTTATTATACGGATTGTATTATATCCTCTTTCCTCTGGTTTAAGGACAACAGTCTTTTGTAATCCGCTGGTTTTAATTTCCCATATTATTCTGTTAATAGACCGAAGTTTTAGCGGGTACAACCAAAACCAGATTTTGCTGAGCTTTCTACTTAGCAAATTAATGGAGAAAATGGTGCGAGGACGCATTTTCCGCGTTCTGGAGCGTTTCGTCAAAAGCTCTTTTTCAAATAACAATGTCAGTTTACTAGAATACATATTGACCTGCTACGGACCTCTTGTTAAGACTGAACCATGACATCTGGGAGACCTTCTCAACTTGCGGGATGATTCTTGGTTTTATTTTTTTTAATTTGAAAACTCATGACACAACATGGAGAACCGGAGTTCTCTTTAAAAAACTTTATACTCTCGGTTTCCGAAGACAATTTCCTCTCTTAATCGACTGCCATCTTTCAGACCAATCCATCCAGGTCCGATGCTCGTCTGTTACCTATCACGCCACTTTACTCTGGATGATGGTGTCCCGCAGTGCAGTGTCATAATTGTATTATTATTTGCTGTTGGATTCAATGAATCCCAGTGACGGTCAAATTTCCCTTGTACGTTGATGACCTGGCTTTCTACATTGCCGGTGCCAGGGTATCGTTTCTTGAACTTCAACTTCAACTATCCAAAAAGAACATTTCACAATGGGGCATCTCCCACAGCTTCCACTTCCTACTCGCCAAAACTTCAGCAGTATTATTTTGAAAGAAAGAGAGTTGAAGATCATGTCACCTTACCTTATATGGTTTACCTATTCCTGTTACTTCACAGATCAGCTTTCTGGGCCTCATTCGGATAACCACCTGATATACGCACTGCACATTAAACATATGAAAATGACTTATGATCATGTGCTGGACCTGTGTCATCTCGCCTAAAAAATCTGAATTCTGGAAGTCCCTTTCACGTCTCCTCCACATCTCCCAAATCCAATCAAAGTTGGACTATGGCTGAGCAGTATACGGTCAGGCCTCCCCAACTCTACTACACGTTTTAGATCCCATCCAAAATGAGGAGATCCATATCTCCACATTAGCCTTCCAATTCTTCATCCAGGTGAGTCTCGAAGTTGAAGTTGACGTAATGACACTCTCTCTGCGAGCGGAATATATTATGTGCATAAATTATCTTCGCTTTCAAACTCCAATACCGTCTATTCGGACACAGATTCTGCGAGATATATCTTAGAATCCTCCTTACTGGCCATTTTCAAACACAGTTTATAACATTCTTAACTTTCTCAATATCTGCTGCTGCTGCCGTTTTCTCATGATGAAGGGTACACACCTTGGCTATTCCCCGCTCCCTCTGTCAAAATGGTTCTGTCCTCTCTCTCCAAATCCAGCCTTCCTGCGACTTGTTAAAGGCATCATTCTTGTCTCGCTCTGCAGTTCACGCCGGATTCACTACAGTGTTAACCAACGGCTTTAAAACAGGGGACGACGTAGGCGTTTCTGACGTCTTTCCTAAACGCAACCTCTCCCATAACCTACCCTTCATGCTTTAATTTTTACTGCAGAACTAACAGCTTTAATGATTGTTCTCTCACAAATTTTATTATTTAACCAAGGTCATCCTTATGTCAATTATCAGGATTCGATCAGTGCCCTCCAGGCGATCAAAGCCAACTGCTCTAAAAACACAAAGGTATTCGCCGTGCAACAATTTTTTCGGCTACTCCACTCTCGCAAAAAAAGAATTACACTCTCACGTAAGGGTGACTGACAATGAACCCGCTGATAGAGAGGCCAGAGTGGCCTCCTCCTCTTTCCATAATTTTTCCTGGTACATCTCGGATGTCAATCGACAAGGTTGCCTTCCATTAACTGATTAGTATCCTGCTCTCCGACAGGGCTCCCGATCTCGCTGACAGAAGTGTTGGGTGAGTAATAAGAAAAATAGCGAACCTTAGAAATATTAAAGCCAGATATTGCGAGAGTAGTCTTCCTCTCACAGACGAAACCGCTTGCAGAAAGTAATCCCCGCACGCCTCAACATTGGCCACACCAATTTCAAGCAACTGCCACTACACCCCGCAATAAGATCACCACACCTTCATTGATTGCCCTCAACTGTACCCTATCCGTCGTCGTCACTTTCTCACACTATTACCCATAAAACCTTCTAAAAGAATATCTCATGACCTGCCAGAATCGTCTCACTTCAATAGAAACTCAATATTTGCATACCTTCAATAACTTAATATTTTCCCTTTTATGAATTATCTTAAATTAAAATTTTTCCTTTGGACAATGTACTAATAGAATTATGATGATAGGACTCATTCATTGAGCTGGATTTCCAACATGTCAAGGACGCTCCTTTATGTGCCGTGGCGACTTCTGTGCACATTATTATTATTATTATTATTATTATAATTATTATTGATTATTATTATTCATTATTTAACTTATTATTAAATTATTAAGTTATTATTATTTATTATGTATGTATTATATTAATTATTTTGCTCATTATTATTGATAATTATTATTAGTGGCCAGAAAAGAAATTGATGTGGATAAATTGTTATTATTAAGTTTTTTGGAAAAAGATTGTTGTTCTTAAATTCTTGCTTAAACAATATAATATAATAAAGTTAATAAGAGAAATTTAAACATTTAATAATATGAATAATAATGAGTGAATAATGAATTTAATGTGGAGAATGAAGATCAATATACTGAATAATAGAATAATAGATAATATAATAATTAATAATATAATAAATAATAATTAATAATAATATAATAATAAGGAAAGAAGAAAGGAAAGGAATAAAAAGAAGAAAGAAGAAGAAGAAGGAAGATAGAAGAAAGAAGGAAGAAAGAAGATAGAAGAAGAAGAAGAAAGAAAGAAGAAGAAGGAAGAAGAAGAAAGAAGAAGAAAGGAAAGAAGAAGCGCAAAAGAAAAGGAAGAAGGAAGAGAAGAAGAAGAAGAAAGACAGAAGAAGAAAGAAGAAAGAAGAAGAAGAAAAAGAAGAGAGAAGAAGAAAGAAATATAGAAGAAAAGAAGAAGAAAAAGATGAGAAAAGATACAAGAAAGAAAGAAGAAGGAAGAAAATTTTTAAACTCTTTGTCTCATATTTTATATCTTATTTCTTCTTTATTAGTATTCGCCAAATAAACAGGAAACGAGTAAACAAAGTAGAAAAACGTTTCGTACAATCTGTCCTGCGGTATATGTTCAAGGGAAAATGAAACAATAAATAATAAGTAGGATGGTAAACAAATAATTTCCGTTTTGAAGAACGTTTACATTTAATGGCAAAGGGGACGATTGGGCGGCCCGATTCCCGGGTCCGATTACCGGCATAAAGTGGGAAACCGGTAAATTTAACCTAACAACGTTCTTTTTGATGCATGATGTCCAACGGAAAAGCCGAACCGACAGCTAGACTTCTTATGATAAAAAAACGTGGGGAAAAAAAGAAACGGTTTTTGTCTAAAAGTTTGATGGCGAACTCACGATGGTTTTACCTCTAAAACATAAAACACAGCAGATATGCGAGTTAACTTAAGCCTATTTTTCATCTCAAGTTTTTTTTCGCGGTGAATTTTTCTACTGCCCTTTTTTTGATGAGAATTGAAGGGTCCCCAGGTAACCTTCTCCAAGCAGCTGCTTCTCAACTATTCTTAAATGTCAACCAATAAGACAAGGCAATATTTCTCAGCATTCAAAGGTCGTTGGGCATTATGAAAGGTAAAGTAAAAATTTTTATCGGTAAAAAGATCAGAAACCCCCATTATTATTATATTAGATAAATATATATATTATTTAATAATATATATATATTACTAATATATATAATAATATATTATTGTAATAATATATATGTATATATATTATAATTATATATATATATATCAGTGGGGTGCTAAAGAGAAACCAAACTTCCACGTCCTGGGTCGTGCCGCACCCTGGACTGAAACTAACCGGAAGGGCCTCTGGCCTAGGCCAAGTGGATCTTGGCTACGCAAGGAGCCCGCTTGCCTGAAACGAATTGCTGGTAACATCGCAAGGGATGCCCAGGCCTCCGGAATACGATCGACCTTTTGAATATAGACCACGGAAACGTTTTTGGAAAATAAGAAATTGACTAATTACAAAATGTTAAGTTTGAGATTTGGACTGTTGAATATTTTGGCTACCGCCTACAGAGCGGAAAGGAGGAGAAATGTGGAGATGTAAATGAAAGAATAAAGGGGAGGATAGATGGTTTTGATGGGGATGGTGAGGGATGAAGAGTGGAGAGGGAGAGGAGGAGGATGGAGGAGTGTGGTGGGTGGAAGTTGTGAATTTGGCCGCTGGAATGGTATAAAGGAGTGGGGGACGGAGGCGAGGGGGAGTTGAGGAGAGGCTGGGAGTTAAAGGATGTGTCTTATCATATGGGGCAGACCCATGTGATAACACAGTTTGGAAGATGGATGGGAAAATGGTTGAAATCGAAAGAGTAATGCAAAAGTTAACATGAAGACATAAAAGGAAGGAGATTCTAAATGTAATATCAAGTTATAGTGCCCCACCGCAAAACAGGCGGCAAATCCAGAAGAAGAGAAGAGGATGTTTATATGGAAACGTTTGGAAGAAAGGGTGGGGAGGTGGGAAGAAAGGGAAAGGTTGAAGGAGATAAATACCTAATTGTATGGGTGATCTCGAAATTGCAGAGTGGGGAAGGGAGGAGAGAGGATGAAAGCCGGAAGAATTGTTTGGGAACGTTTTGGCAACGAGAAAATAAAGAAACACAGAGGGGGGGTGAAAACGTTTTGAAGAGTGTTTTGCGTGTTGCGATATCAGGAAACTTCTCTTGGGTTTTATAAAAGAAAAAAACAATTCACAAAGATTTGTGTAATATTTGTGTCAATAATGGGAACAGGAATGTTTTTGATCAAAGATCGGATAAATGAATTACTTTATAGCGGTCTGGGATAGAAGCAATAAATAGAAAGCATCGTTAAAAAGTGACGTCCCGGGTGTGTCAATGGATTTCAGAATCATGAGGCGTCAGCTGTTAATGCTGAGCTGAAGATACCAACGCGGTATGAACAAGTACAAGTAAGGAGAAGTGCGGAGTGAACTAAAGTAAAGTAGAAACTCTGGCTGAATGAAAGAATCAGAAAATGAAGGAAGGATTGAGAGTTTATGTTTGGTTAAAACGTACGAAAAAATACGGGATGATGAAAAACGCGTGAAATTGAAACATGGACAACATAGGCGAAAAGTTGTTCGCTGGAAGGAAAGCGGCCCTGGGAGGAAACCACGTATAAAGGCATTTAAATGGAATGGGGACTAGGGAAGTAGGAGCAGAGAATGAGAGAGACCATAGCGATAGCACGTTGGTGGAGAATGGAGGCAGCGTTGAAAGGCAAATGGCTTTGTAGCAGGTTCAAAGATTGTTCCCGAGTGTTGTGGAGGAAGGGCTGTTTACGTAAATGCACGAATGTGGTCAGAACATCAGGTGTGATGACGAAAGTCGCAGAGTGCAGAGTCCGTGGGTTAGTCTGTTGGAGAGCAAGAAAAATTGGAAGGGCCGGCAGGGAGAGTGCAGAGGTAGAGACATGATGGGCAAACGAATGGAGGAGTTGGCTGAGAAGCTCTAGCAGAAAGGAAGCCTTATGGATAGATTGGAGATGAAATATGAAGGTGGAAGGCAAGAACAGAAAGATTTTGGTGAATTTGGGCATAGCGAGTGAAGTAAACGTATACAAGAGTTACGGGGGAGCGTAAGAGGAAGAAGTCAATGTAATTCGTAAAGACGATAGGAAGATGGTGCATAACTATTGGGTAATAGTGAGCCACGTGTGTAAGCTGGAAAAAAGATACAAGGAAGGTGTGGGATTTAAGAGGTACTGTGTCATATGGGTTGAATTGAGTGTGTTGCGACCGTTAGGAATGGAATAGGCGGTGAGAGAGAGAGGGATGTACAGCGAGCGATGTGACAGACGTGTATAACGTAGAGAGTCAAGCTTGGGAGGTCTAGCGGAATTATGGTCATTGCATCGTACGATGAGGTACGGCTACCTGCGCCGGGTAGAGCAAAGGGGAGGGAAGCTGGAGGGAGAGGGTGGAGCAGAGAGGGGGACATTGTTTATTATTTGAGGTGTGTCGTATGAGTTTGACTGAGGGATGAGAAGAGAAGGAAGGTTGAAGGGAGGGA
Organism: Trachelipus rathkii; assembly: GCA_015478945.1. Lineage (NCBI taxonomy): Eukaryota > Metazoa > Arthropoda > Malacostraca > Isopoda > Trachelipodidae > Trachelipus > Trachelipus rathkii. The sequence continues at coordinate 68,956 of JABUQX010019292.1, forward strand.
GGAGCAAACGAGAAGAGGGAGAGTGGAGAGGAAAAAGGAATAACGGAAAGGAGGAATTTTTTGTGGAGGCGGTTAGTGAATGAAGAGGCTGGATGATGATATAGGTGGTCAGACGTAGCACTCGCTAGTCGCACTGAAGGATTCGTAATTTGGGGAATGTACGAATAGAGGTGTCGGAAAATAGTTGCTTTGGCCCTGAAGGTGGAGGGAGGAGGAGAGGAGCCTTAAAAAGCCTTGGAATGCTGTGTAGATTGGAGAGATTTCTGAAAAACATGGTGGTATTTTGGGTGGGAGAGTAAGAGTTGCCGGCAAAGGTTGGGGTACGGTCAATAATAGTTTCGCCATTTATAAAGGGTAAGGCGGGACGCAGGATGTGAATTTGTTAAAATTACCCATAGAGGGGCTCTCAACTATAATGGATCAACATGGCTAAAGTTATGTTTGTATTGAAAAGAGTCTGGCGAATATCTAGACGAAGGGAAAATTAAGAATCAAAAAATAAGCGGCAGCCCGAGGAATTACGGTTGAAGAGCAGTTTATGGGGTATAGAGGTGGCAGGAAATGCCAACTTACAGATTTTAATGTTTAGCCATGAGGCACAAATGATAGCCAGGAAAAGGACCATGGGAACACATCAACAAGAAGGCATATATCTCGCCGCTTTCATAGATTTTGAAGTAAGCATTGTTTGATTCTGTACAGGGAGAAGGCCTATCGGAGAGGTTCTGGAAGGGATTATGAACAGGTTGTGATGGAGCAGACTGGATAGAAGGGCAGTAGAAAGAGTTACAAATATGGATAGTGAATTAGCGGATGTTAAGCGACTTCGTGCTATGGTAGGGGGTCTTGAGTTCGTCTCTCGTATCAATAAGAGTAAGACAATCGACCAGCCGGCGCGAGAGATTCTATAGGAATCACTGTCGATATAATAGGCAGGAATTCGGATACTGGAATATGGACAGAGGTTTCATCGTATAATGACGCACCGAGTGAAGTTTTTTGCACACTCGCTTCTCTAAGGGGTCTTCGTGTTATTGATCGTTGTGTAAGTTTTAGTTGTGTTGTGATGTAAAGTTAGCAAAGCTATTGAGCATGTGAGACGCATCTTTACGGTTGGCAGGCTGGGTGAGCGTTAGTTTCGGATCATCAGCATTTGTCTAAGGGGGATTCGACGCCGGATTAATAAGCTCGCTGTCTTGTTAGTGAACGTGATTTTGGGAAACCACAGTCATAAGGAGGTCTTGTTAAGAGGGATTGAGAAGTGGTTAATGAGGAGGAATTGGCAAACGGGGAGATAATCAATGTGTATACGCAGATTGATTTGGCGTGTTGGAGTGTGGGAGAAAATGGTGAGGTCAGGGAGGTTGAGATGGGCGCACTAATGGTTGGGGCTTTATATGCGGCGTTGTGTCATTCCGGACTATTTACACAGTACTGAACGAGACTCAACAAGATCAGTTTGGAGTGGAAACGTCTTAATAAGGCTCGAGAGAGAGTCGAATCTGTTGGGGCCGTGGGGATGGTGAATTGCTGTTAGTAGCATTAATGTGTGGACCATGTGGAGAATGAACAGACAATATGATTGAGTTAGGGTTGAAGGTGTGTAAGGGAGGAGGAAATGAAAAAGGGCAGGAGTTGGTTTAGTTTGGCAGGTAGACGTAGAGAGATTTAAAAAAATGGTGGACAGAATGAATAATATAAGCCTGATATATAGGGAAAGCCACATCTTGATTGAAGACGAAAGGGGGGGTGGGTGGCATGTAAGGGTTGACTAATTAACGGGAAGTAAGGATTGAAGCAGTAATGGCAGGAATGAAATTGGTAAAGAGCAGTATAATCCCCATCTTTGGAAAAGATAAATATTATGACACAAAGAGGTGAAGAGAGCATAATACGAGGGAGGGGTGGTTGACCACAATATGGTTGTTTATGTTTGGCCAGAGAACAAATGGAGCATTGAACAAAAGGGAGAGGAGGAGAGTAGAATTTCAGACAGCGGAGAATGAATGTGTTGGAAAGTGACGGTGAATTTGGAAAACAAGACGAAGGGAGAGACAGAGTGGGGGGAGAAAACGATGACAGTGAGGGAGAAGCGGTGAGGATGTGGAAACCGCATGGATGAATAGGTGGGACGCAGCCCAGACTAAGATGGTGGGGGACACCTGGAGAGGATGCAAGAAGAGAGAGTTGCCGCAGATGTAGGAGGCAGTGTGGGATGTGGTTGGAGATGTAACACCCGGGGCAGGGGTGGAGTGAGGCGACCCCCAGAAGAGAGAGACGAGACCCACGGAAGAGATGGGGAGGGAACCATAGTGGGGAGATTTATTAAGGAGACAACAGAGAATTGCCTGCAAGTGGAAATGAGAATGACGTCGTCTGAAATCGGCGGGAGAGGGTGGTTGGATCTTCAAGAAGGTGATCGATAGAAAACCACAATGGAAAAATCGGAAGGTTAGGTCCCCCACATGACAGGATGACTTTCGTGAGGCCCTTGACTGGTGAGAGGATAATAGATTAAGATAGAGATATAATTATTATATAGTATATAATATATTATAATAGTATATATATATAACGAATGATTTATATAATATATATTATAATATTAATATAATTATATATAATATATATATATATACGAGTGTGGACTCGACGAAAGTTCCCGCGGCACATCGAAAATATTCGAGGTGCCTGTGAATTTATGGTAAACGAGTTAGGTTTCCTTATTCTGCAAACAGCTAGATAAGCACCCACAGGTATTATCTGGCAACACACGTTAAAACGGTCATTGTTTAATGTGGGCTTGTGGGGCTTCCCCCATGACGTTTCAGGTAAAAGCCCGTAAAGAAGTTTTTCTTTGACGCGGTTTGAACGGAAATGCCTGTTTCCCCAAGAAGCCAACGAGGTGGTTTATTCCTTGTGACAGTATTTAGCTTGTCCGTTTTCATTATGGTAGGTGGTTAAAAAATGCAAACTGTTTAGTGGCCAGAATGTGGGGAGCCGCAGAGTTCCCCGTAATAATTTCGACACAAAAGCGAGAATTAAATCGGCCCGGTTTATGGGAAAATCCGGTGCATTGTTGTGCTCTGAACAAGGAAGAGAAGGGTCCGGCCATGAGCCTACCCATTTTTGACTACGGCCCCTAAAACTGGGCGGAGGTTCGGAAGAGCCTGCGGGAGACTTTCAACGTAAAACGTCCCATTTGTCAAATTGGGCAAGGGCCATTAAAAGCGATGAAAGATTGAATGAAAAATTTCCGTGCATATATCATTGTTTCGGCTATGCGTTAGATTGGGTTTCAGGAATTGGAAAGACACCAAAATCAAAGAGAGGGCCCGCAAAGAATGTCCTACGCAGACTGGTTTGTCGCTTCAAATTTTGTTTTGAACCAATCGTAAATAGGCAGAGAGCTTGAACCGCGTGTCTTCTTTCACGATGAGGGCGTGGGTTTTCATCTTAGTGGGATACGTTGAACAGCCAAACCACGAATATTTGTCTACCGAAATCCCCATTGCCCTTTTGTTAACCACGTTGCTTGAACGACAAAGACTAAATAAAACTTGGTTCAAGAATAAACACATCGGTCTGGCTCTGCTTGGGAAACACATCCTACACCCTGTCAAAAAGACACCTCTTACGCTACTTGGAGGACGTGTCCATGTGGGAGCAAAGAATTACAAATGAGTTTTTACCGGTGTTGTTTTGCAGTAATTACCTGTGGGTGCTATCGTTTGAGGCGCGGGTGTTTGCAGATAGAGCCGGATACTTCTGTGCGATGTACGCATTAAATTCACAGACTCGAATATTTTTATGTGCGCGACTTCTTCGATCACTTGTTATGATATAAATATATATATATACTATATATATATATATATATAATATTATATATTATAATATATCTATCATGATATATTATATTATTATATATAATATATATATATATAATTATATAATAATATATATACTATATTATATTAAATTAATATATATATATTATTTTCCCTTAATGTAACATATATGTTTGTCAAATATACAAAAAGACTATTTTTTATTAATTGACAACATATTAAAAATCAGATAAACCAATCTAAGTAAATTATTCGTACTATAAGTAATTTAAAAGATTCTAATCAGTTTAAGGAACCAAGCTTTCGCTTCCTCTCTTGGGGAAGCTTTTCAAAGTGGGTCCTGTCGGGAAGTTCAATTTACTTTTTCTATGGAATTAATTTTGTTTTTGTCCAGAATTTTTTGTTAGTTGGTTTATTTGACATGTAGTCCTATGCTATTCTGGTCTGTTAGAAGTTTTGGTTTGTGATGCCATTATAGGAGTCTTGAGGATAGTAGGTGCTTTAGCATTCTACTGTTTCTCTTGCTTTGCTTGTTTTGAAAGTTGTTTTACTATTTTTAATGGCAATAAAATTTCTACCATACGGTTTTTTTGGTTTTGATCGTGAATCGTAAGAGGGTTGTTCCCCTCTTATTTTCCATCAGTAAAATTTCCTCTTGTACTCCTTTTATTGTCTTTTAGACAGAGATTCAATCAACAAGACAACAACAATAAATCTAACTTCTAGTTTTTCAACATTTCCACAATTTGGTCTTTGCGAATGTTGAGTAATCATTATCCCCAATTCAAATATTAAAAACAAAACACGAGGTTTAAGGTATGGGTTTCAGCTCCACTCTCCCCGCCAACTTTTTAGGCTCAATATCTTTAAAAATGGAATTATTTGACACTACCACATATTCCCCCTTCCTGTTCTTTTTTCCGGGCGCCATATGGTAACGGTTACAATGTCAAATGACATCTTTTTTGCAGCTATTCCCCCATATATTAATATTGTCCAAAACGAGACAATTCTAACACAAACATTAACCAACCTGTTAACCAAAAATTAAAAATTTTCACTCCTAAGAAACCTCTTTTTCTAACAACAACTTCTTTCTTTTCTAGAATTACCGTTATATTGTGCCCTTGGAAAATACAAAACAAGCAAATCTACAATACACTATAATACAGAAAAACCTAACATCAGAAATCCAAAATTACACAACATGTGGGGGGTGCTGTCATACTACACACATGCAAAATACCAGAAAACTTGGTAACCTCTCTTTCACTTTTTTACTTAACGAGCGCGCACTCGCGGTTATTTGTTCTTCCTACTCCTAATGAACAAATACATTTCTTAATATTCTGTTTTTCTTATTTTAAAAAAACATCTTTCTTTTCTTTAGCATCTAAACTAAACTAAAAAGCCTTTAAAAAAAGCGAAAACAAACTTTACAACCCAATAAAACTACGTTTAGACTGACAGCTTCAAGAACAAAAATGCTTTCTCCGCCGCCCTGTGCCCCACCCCCAAAAGATCTCCCGCTTGACATAGAATACTGATCCTCAAAGAAAAGTATTAATATAAACACCGTTTTCAACATGCACTCTAAGTACCATGTGAAAAGAAGATCGTCCCGCTTCCGAACAGAAAACCTCCTACAAAAAACAGAAAACAGCATTGTATGCTACAAAGTGTGTCTTGACTAAATAATTTGTAAAACCTAGTTCTATCGTGGGGGGAGACCTCTGATTTACAGAAAGAAGAGCTTTACAACATAAGACACGAAATTCGTAAGAATACGGGATACATGTTTAAACTCTTTGCTTCCCACAAGCCAAATAGAATCAATCATTCCTCAACCACATTATTAATCTAGACGCGATACCCACTACTTTTACATTCAAGCGATCAACAAAAAAGAAGCAATGGTAAGAATCTTTACTACGATTAGAATTTAGTAAAAAAAAACCTTCAACAAGCCTAAAAGGAGAAAACAAAAAAATGACTATATTCAGAAATTACACTTATTACTAACAAAATTATTTACAGAAGTTGTCACTGTTAACCAACTAAGAAAAATTTGGACAAAAAAAAATAATTTTCACAGAAAAAAAGGTAAAAATTGAACTTTTCCCGACATGCAAGACGCACTCGTCTTTGAAAAAGGTTGTCCAAGAAGAGGACGAAGCATGTGTCTTCTTTTAGCTGCTTAAGGATTTGTTTAATTAGGTTAGTCCCTATAGTTGGCTATTTTAATTGATTCTGTTCTAATATGCTCAGCAATTAATAAGGTAAATAGTTTGTTTCAATAAACTGTGGTGTGTGAATATATGAAAGTGACACTTAAAAGGCGCAAATTAAAGTTATAATATAAGTTAGCGTTTAAACTGCCAATTTACCGGGATATATAATATTATAATAAGGATATATTATAGTTATAGTAAATATATATATGTATATATAATATATATATAATAATATTATATATATATTTTTTATATAAATATATAAATAATATAGAATATATATATATAATAATATATATAATATCTTAATATAATAATGATTTACATAGTATAATAAACTCATAGCATATCAAAATAACTACTAAACAACCCTAGACAGCAACTAATTTGGGTGGCAATAATATTTGCCCATTTTCCTGTTGGACGCTCACCAATTCAAACATTTTCCCCTCCGACTAATAAATAATTTTCAATCCATAAAATATAAAATAGTTTTTTGTTTTCCACTGAAATAGAAAATATTTGATGTTTAGAAACTGCTGGGAATAATGCTTGGAGATCCATTTTACTCCATGCAGGTGATAGGTTTTCCTTGATTTCATATTTTTTATGCATATATTTCGATTGCAAAATTTTGTTGTATTGTTTGTGTGGGTGTGGTTTGTATATATGTTTGGGTTGGTAGTTTTAAATACCTAATATGTTTTTGGGTGTTGTCGATTTGGGTTGTCTTAGTATTCTCTCTCCAAATAATGATCTCTCTCTATTATTGTTGGAAGAACAGAAATCAAATGGATGGTTCAAAACATTTTTATGAGAACGCATTTCGGCCCTAAATGGAAGCAGAAAAACTTGGATCGGAATTATTTCTAGATAACGTGGGAGGGAATCGAGGTTCTTCCTCGTCTCTCTTACTCTTCTCTCTCTCTTCTTCTCCTTCAGCTCCCTCTGACTCTCAAATCACAAAAATCTTCTCATCTTCTCTCTCTCTCTCTCTCTCAGATCTCTCTTCTTGTCTCCATTCGTCTTTCTTCTCCTCAATCTCTCTCCTCCCTAATACATGTGTAATAAATAAATGAATAATAAAAAATATTATTAAATAATTCAATTAGAGAATAAATATTTAATAAATAATAAATACATATAATAATAATAATATTTAAAACATCTAACACAGTATATATCCTAAGTATAAAAAATAGGCCGCAATAGCATAATTTGTTAACTTCATGTTTTCTTTAAGGGAATAATATGTTCTGGAGAAATTTTAGTACATTAAAAACTTAAAAAAGGGAGTTGTTGGGTAATTTTCTGCTCATTTTCTTAATACTAAATAAACTTAATTATGCGTTAATGGAAAATAATAGCTTATAATATTAACTAATTTAATGTGAAAAAAATGAATAATAATAATAATCATATAATAATATAATAATAAATAAATAATAAAAATTTATATCTAAGTCGTTGATAAAATTGTTATTCAAAACATAATCTTTGTTTTTTGCTGAACTTCTATCTCTCTAATTGTTTTGTAATAGCTCTGTAAAAAGTTTTAACATAGCTTATTACTTTTAGTGGATTAAAAAGATATGAACTACCTAATTAAAAGTTTAAATGAAGGATGAAATATTCATTGTTTCCAATGTTTCCAAAAGATCAAATGAAGAAGGTTCCCAGAAAATTTATCTTAGTTACCCAAATTAAATGTATTACAGAGAACGAAATTTTTGACCCATTCTCTCGGCGCATAAATATTATTATTCATAGGGTCATTAAATGACTATTATGTTATTTTCAATATGTTAAAATTATAAAATACTATATTTGAGTATAGTTTTTAGTGATTACATCACTGAACCAGTATATCTTTTGGCATTTTTATACTTTCTAAAAATCTTCAAAAGAACTCAATATATTGAAGAAGGAAATAATATTAGGTTTATTCTTATGAGAAATATAATAATATAATCATAAAATGATTAAATATCAACTATATATACAATTAAGCCACTTAAAATGTTTTAACTAAGACAATTTAACTTTAAAATATTTTTCGCGCTTTTACAAGTTTCGAGTTTTCTTTGGAACTACTTTTTGCAGCGCTTTTAAGCAGTTAGTCGTGATCCGGGTGTCAGTGGCGCGTCTTGATGTTCGAGGTCTAGATTTTCTCTTAGTTTTGGTTTTTGTTTTACGATATGTTGAAAATTAATTTTGTGACAATACTGAAATTTTGAATAGTGCTGTGTAATATTATGTAATTTTTAAGAGAACGTTTCCTTATATATTATAATTACAATTGAGAGTGAAATACATGTGCATTTTTTCCTGAAACTTTCTGTAAATTATCAGATATGCATTTATTCTGCTGTCTTTATTTTGTGAAATACTAATCATTCATATGTGCATCAATAATTTTAGAATGCATGGCACCCTGTTGGAAATTATTGCTACAGTAAG
>JABUQX010019292.1:82500-97500 GCA_015478945.1 Trachelipus rathkii
TATAATTGTCTATGTCATGATGGAACGAGGAGTTAGAGAACAGCATCCACCAACAATTGCAGAAGCTCTTGTGCTTGTATTGGAAGACTTTCCACAAGTCTTAATTGCTGTTAATAATTATGGACAAGATCCAATATTTTGCTCGGACGTAGCCTAAATATCCGCCCCTACTAAAAATGGACATAAAATTCGGAATTTTCAGCCGATTTTGACTATATAAACACCAAACTGTAGCTTATTTTGCCCTCTAAAACGTTGTTTTCCGGTGTTTTTCTGTCTGTAGTCATTCTTTCAGAATTTTCAATTTTTCAAAACCCATGTTTTTGACATTCTTAGTATCAACTTCCAGAATTTTTTCCGAAATGCCTTCAAACTTGAAATATGCATAGTTAGGTCCATTAAATACAAAAGTAGAGAAGTACTTTTTCGATTTTTTGAGTTGTTTGGTGCTCGGAGCGTTGCTGTTAATAATTCCCAAACCCACTTTCTTTGGGGGGATTTTTGGGAAGATGAAAAAAATTGCGATCAATTTTATTTTTCTTGTTCGTCGCGAAGTGGATGAAATTTTCAGGATATGTAATGTCGGGGGAGATGCACATTTTTTATTTTTACAATAATTTCTTTGTATAGCATTAGTTGATTTGTTCTCTGGAACAAATTTTCTAAAAAAACCAAATTTTCTTCTTGAGTATACTAAAAAACTCTATCTAAGTAAAGAAGATGGCATCTTGCCTGAACTACATCGGGCTACAACAGTAGAGGTAGAGGTTGGCAAGTATAAAACAAAATATCCCAATATTTCATTTCAAAATAAAAATAAGTGGGTTTGGAAATTGGACAACGCACACATAAACTCAAAAAATCTATGCAAATTTCAAGTTTGAAGTCATTTCGGCAAATTTAAAATTCTGAGAAGTTGATTACGAAGAATGTCAAAAACATGGGTTTTAAAAAATTGAAAATTCCTCTTAAAGAATGAAACTACAGACACAGAAAAACAGCGGAAATCAAACGTTTTCAAGGGCAAAAAAAAGCTACAGTTATGGTGTTTATATAATCAAAATCGGCTGAGAAAATTCCGGAATTTTGATGTCCAGGTTTTTAGGGGAGGCGGATTATTTAAGCTACGCCCGAATGCAAATATTTGGACATATCCACCTTATATTAATAATATAATAATAATAATAATAAATAATATAAATATAATAAATAATATAATAATAATAATAAATAAGTAAATTAAATAATAATAATCGACCTTTAAATAATACAATAATATTGTAAGTAAAGTACGCCTAAGCAAAATATTGGCATATCCCCTTATTAATAATAATAATAATAATAATAATAATAATAATAATAATAATAATAATAATAATAATAATAATAATAATAATAATAATAATAATAATAATAATAATAAATACATAATATAAAATAATTAATAATAATAATAATAATAATAATTAATAATAATATAATAATAATAAAAACATTTGTTTTCTACATATGCTAAATGTTATATTTCCATATTTTCTTAAGCCAAAAAGGTATGAAAAATGGATATTTCTTCCAAAATTTTATTTTGTGACCAGCATAATAATATTTCACAAACCTACCAATTCCGATTTAAAAAATCTCGGTTATACAAAGTAGAAAAAAAATGACATATAACTCAAAAAGTAGCAAAATAATTATCTTTATTTTTATTCCTAGTTATTATTTCCAAAGCCTTTGCATACGGGTCAATACCTTAAGTCCATATCCTCATTTTCATGCAATATTGAGTAAACGATGATTTTTCACGAATCAACACCTAAATTAATAGCTCACAAATCATACATTCTTTCTGTTTATACCATCAAATGACTAATTGTAACTAGCGTATCAACAGCCCAAGACCTTTTCATGATGAAATAGGTCATCACACAATGCTTCACATACTGAGTACGCCCCCATGTTCTTCTTTAAATTTAGCATGAGGAGCCTTAACCCCGCATAATGAACTTTGTGCCGTGGACACCAAAGCCCTGCATGCCCATTTAAATACGTTTTAGTGTTTCCTGACCAAGGTCTCAACAAGCCCCTCATATTATTCGGCCTTGTGATTCCCAGGAAAGCCACGAACCACTGCAACAAAGTTTGTTTCCAAGTCTTGCTTTTTCTGTTCCGCTTCTTCGGGAATCTTCTCTTGGATCTCCATAAATTTCTTTATCTATATGTTCCGCCGAAGACACCGGCTTTGACCTTTTGCTAAGCCAGCTCAGGGAAAAGTTTGCAGGTAGATAAGGCTGAAGATCTAAATTATCTATAGAGCTTGTGACAAACTGTTTCATGAAGTCTAATTTTATGTGTAGTAGAGGAAACAATATTTTCTGGGGTTTCCAAACAGAGACTCCCAATTTTGACATTTGATTCCTCCCTACAACTTAGAACTCAGTTTGCTATGGTCAAAATACCTGTTCAAAGCCTTAGGTATTGATCTGCTTGGGGCCAAATGATCCCAGAGACAAAAGAATAACATGTTTAAAAAGACAACCGCTGTTGTGAGGACTACTAATCAGGAAGGCCGCCTTTGAAATCTCCAATAGCTTAATTGTGTTCTTTCAATTATTTTCAAGGCACTTGCAAAATAGCTTCAAGCTCGACTGTGTTTTTCACATCTTTGAGCTGCACCGTAGTTTGGTCCAAGAGAGAAAGGATGGATGACAGGTGGTGTCCCCGTTATGGAAAGTAACACGAGCTTTTGAGAAGACTTCTTACGATGAGTCTATCATATTGAAAGAGGTGCACTAACAGCAGGGGGTAATAAACACGACAATCCAAGTGATCAAACAAACCTGTCACATTGCTGGTCAAAAGCAAAGCTACACTCTTATGAACTGGGTGAAAAAAGTTTGAAAAAGAGGGGGAACAATTTTCTCTGACTTGCCCGACTTCCACACATTCATGTTAACAATTCCACTGCTAGTTGAGTCTTCGACGGTCACAAAAGCCGCATTTGAGACGTGGTGTGTGGAACGAAGATCTCTGATGAGAGATACGTTGATGTCGTTCTCTAGTTTGTTGGGGAAAATAATGGGTTTTTCTTCCTCAGCTCCACTATAATATAATACACTTAATATAGGTAGGTAAATTTATATATATTATATATAGTAATATATATATAGTATATTTATATAATATTTATGATATATATAGTATAATATATATAGGAGTATATATATATATTAGTATATATAATTAAAATATATATATATATATATATATATTAATATCACTCATTGTTATTAAAAATATATACTTACATAAATTCAAACTTTCACTTAAAGATTCCATAGATATCAAATTCAGAACAAAGCAAATCTCTCTCTTCTATCTCTCTCTCTCTCTTAATATTTATGATTATAATAATATATATATATATAATAGAATTATATATATATATAATATAAAATAATATATATTATAGTATATTATATAATATCATAATATAATAATACAGTTATATATACAGAAAATATCTATAATAATAGTATAGTATATATTATATATATATATATATTACGCTATACTAGCATCTGTTTCCTTGCAAAGTTCGCAGGTTTGAAAATGAAGGTGCCCCTGTGTTCTCTTGTCTCCCCAAGAGACATACCAAAATATGCCCTTATAGGTTCTACTCGCACGATTTTAGCAGATGTATTCACAGAGTACTTTTTTGCTCGTGTCTTTATAAATTCACCGCAGACATAACAAAATTCGTCTGCTTGATATTTGCAACCTTTTGATGCCATCTGTGCCTGAAGCACCCTATCAAAGACACTACTCTCTCACTTGACCAGCACTACTAGAAGAGTGATGAACTAGTCAAGCTACCATCTATAATTGATACCTGAAGTTACTTTCTGCGGAATTTATTTCGTCATCTATTTTGCCAGAACGTTCAAGAATTAAAAATATGTCGTGTATTTAAAAAAATATTAATTTTCTCTAAAATGCAAATAGATCAGTTTGAAAACTGTGACGTCAAGGTAACAAAAGGAAAGTTTGAAGGGAATAATATTATTTTTCTTTGCTTCTACACAGAAGTAGTTAGGAAATAATGCTTTCAAAGCAAAGACAAAAAAAATTCTTTATTTGTTACATAATGTAATAATAATAATAATAATAATAATAATAATAATAATAATTAATAATAATAATAATAATAATAATAATAATAATAATAATAATAATAATAATAATAATAATAATAATAATAATAATAATAATAATAATAATTATAATAATAATAATACGAAACTTAATTAATTAATTATGAGTATTGAAAGAGGTTTCCAAGCCGTAATTCGTAGCAGGGGGAACACTGAAATAGTGCATAATTGGAACATTGATTTTCTATATAACATTGTTTACTTGCAACCTCTATATAAATTTCTCCATTTTCGTGTATTGTTGGACAATCATAGTACCGTCATCATAGAGAGTAGAGACTTAAGTAAGTTTATCCTGACCTATATGTACCATTTATATACCATTAAGTTTCAAGTCATTTTAACAAAGACGTTTCAACTTCTATTAAAGAATGTCTAAAACTGTCTTTAATTGCCCTAAAACAAAAATGATTAGAGACAAAAAAAAAGCTCGAAATCGAAGTTTTAGAGCTGGTCAAATGTTTCAAACTACACTTTGCTTGAACAAAATCGGATAAGAGAAGAGAGAGAGAGAGAGAGAGAGAGAGAGAGTGAGAAAGAGATAGATGGAGAGAGAGAGTATTGAGAGAGAGAGAGAGATGAGGGAGAGTAGAGATTTTTGAGAGCATCTTTGTATCTATAAATTAACTAAATTACCTATGTTTTTGCGCAGTGGTACGCTTTGTAATGATTTTATGAAATCGCTCCTTGGTTTCGAATCGCAATGGTGAGTGATAGAGCCAATCCTGGAGGAATGTTTTTTCGAGTCATGGGATCAGCCTCGTATGATACTACATTTTATTCTTTATGCCCTAAAAATAGGTATACTATATATATATATATATTATATAGGAATATAATATATATATTATATATATATATATATATTATATTACTATATTATATATATCTATAATTATAGTATATATTATATAATATATAATATATATAGTATAGTATATATTAAATTAAATATATATAATAATTTTATATAATATGTATATATATGTTTATCTACCTCCTTTCCCCCAGATTGGGAGATGAGGTGCTTAATACATACACCGGAAAAATAGAAAAAAATAAAGTTAAGAATGAACATGACGCAAACCTCGAGAAAGAGGGAAGCCGTCCACGACGTTTATACCTCATAAATGAGGAAACTTGTGCAGTCAGAAAAATCCAGCCTAGAGTTTCACGAGACTGTGATGGACCATCACTGTGATATCTTGTCAATGGGGGGTTCATCCCCTGGACGAAAAGCTCACATGCCCTACAACCAAGATCACAAAACTCCGCAAATTCGAAACTTCGCTATTTATGCCACACTTTTCTTCTCACCTCTGTCGACTCACATTCTTCTCCTTCAGCATTCCTTCTTAACCAAACCGACATATCATTAAATCCTTTCCCATATAACCAAATCCCTCCCCATCTCACATTCGTACTCTCGTTTATTCTCCGTCATTTAACCCTTTCTTCACATCACATCATACTAGAATAGAACAACTCCCTAAATAGCGCTCGTTTCCTCACATTTTATCAATTCTTCTCACACTTAAACACCCCTAAGATTGTCCCTCTGAACACATTGTATTTTAGATCTGTTCCAGACCATAGTCTCACTACTATATCATTCAACCAAGTAACCAACATACTTACATGCATGACTCTCTCGGAAGACTTATAAATATTCCTTTACAATTTTTACAATCTTCGATAGGATTTAATTACACCAGCCACCTTACTGCAATTTCAACACTTTCCTCACTACACACCATCTTCCTTTCCTATATCATCCAACATATATCCAATCAAATATTTAAACTCAACCTTGTTCCATTTGCACACGCATCTAGAACAGCGTTTCCAATCGCGATCCACATGAATTCCAGGGGTTCACAAAATCTTTGAGGGGGTCTCACAAGGGAGAAAACTCAATTATGTATTAGAGGGTTTGGTTCATAATATTTGAGCTACAAGGGAGTAACCGATGAATACAAAAATATTATAAAAATGAGAAATAAAATAATTTTTATTCATATTTTTATTCATTCGAAATTTCACTTCCTATTCAACTCTTCATATTATATATAATAATATATATAATTATTAATATATATATATATAATATATAATATATATATATATAATATAATATATAATATAATATATAATATATATTATATATAGATATATTATATATATATAGTATATATATTAGAATAATATATTTATATATATATAGATATATATATATATTACATAATAAGTATATATATATAAATTATATTATATATATATATAATTATATATATATATATATATAACTATATAGTATATATATATAAATATTAATATATATATATATATATATAATATATATATATATATATATATATATATATATATATATATATATTATATATATATAATAGTTGGCCAACAGCCTCCCGAAAGCATCATGCATATAACTAAAACTATAAACAGCTTACAGGAAAAAATACATTTTTGATATTTCAGCAAGCAAATTTCATTGATGAAACTTTAACCAAAATTATTTATCTAATCTTTTATTAATAACACTTAAATATTAGTATAATTCTAGGACTAGGCAGCGTACGTTCTCATTAACCTTCCTCATTTTCAGGCATTAGTACGTAGAGCAAGAGTTGTTCAAATATTGGTTTTTTTTTTTTTATTATGCTCTGGAGAAAATAGATTAATTTTTCTTTTAATTTCCTTTTTTAGGGGGTTCGAGGCCGACGGAGGGAACAGAACCCCGTCCGTCCCCGGTAGGGACCGAGAAACCCCTGACTCTGTCCATCTTTGTCGTTTACCCTTGGGATACTTTTAGTTAAAAAAAAAATCGGCATTTGGCAACCTTAACGTTCAACTCGTAGACGATGGATTTATCAATTCTGCAATAAATTATCAATTATCATCACGATTTTTCAACATTACCTATTAAAAACAAAATTAAACTTGGCAAATGGGTTAATTTAATTTCCTTTTTTTATAATTTTATCAATAAAAATGTTTCCTGATTAAATAAAATTTTTATTTATATTTCATGTAGCTGATCTACTAGTTTTTATTTTTGTTACCTTGCATGCATTGCTTCGGGAAGGCTGACCTAATATGAATATATAATATATATATACATATATATATATATATATTATATATATATATATAAATAATAATATATATAATATATATATATTATATATATATTATAATATATATATATATTATAGGTATATATAATATTAAATATATTTATATATAATATATACATAAATATATTTATATAATATATATATATAACTAACTATATATAAAATATATATATTACTTTATATATATAATATACGTATATATATATATAATACTAATATATATAATATATAAATATCCACGCTTATATTTATAATATAGTATATTTAACTATTAATATATTATTTTATTTATTTATTTATAACAAAATAATTAAACATATCCCGCATAGCTGCAGAGTGGTGTTGGTGGTTGAAAGGTTTTGAGCTTATCAACTGTTACCATCACATTGAAAGAAAGAAACATATGATAGAAGGGTTTTTTCAGCCCCTTGCTATAACTAGAAAACGATTGATTATGAAATATTTTCTTTCCTTTGAACAAAATTTCTCAATAAGAAGGTTTCACTTTTCATAACAATTAAGGAACCCCATTTTCGTATTATTTTTTCTTAATTTTGCATTTCATTCAAAGAAATGTAGTCGAAAAAAATTTTGCTTCTCCATCTTAGATTTAAAATGGAAAATAATTATAAAAATAATGTGTAACTTCGAAATTATTTAATTTCCAAATTTATCACAGAATATTTATTTTATAGTTACTGAAACTTAAAAACATTAAAGTATTTTCTCTCTTAAAATTGGCAATCGCCAGATGGTTCTTATTTAGTAGTTTCCTTCTCATATATAAACCTTTATGATTTTCCATATTTTCTGAATCTTTCTACTAATGCTTCTCTTTTCGCCTCCCTTCTGGTTTCCACTGCGTTCCACACACTCAATTTTGTACATCTATATATTATTTTAGTAACCCCGGTATAATATATAATAGATAATTATATTAATATATATACTATATATAGGGATATTATATCATATTTATCTATATATATATATATATATATAATATATAACTATATATATATATATATATATATGATATATATATAGAGTATATATATATAATATATATATAAAATATAATATTATATAATATATATATATTTATATAATTAGGTACAAAGATATACTAAATATAAATTGTTTATATATTATGTATATATAATTATATATATAGTGTTATTATTATTATTTATTGATATATATAATTTATATATTATATATACTCAATCTTATATAATATATATATATAAATATTATATATTATATATATATATATATATATATATATATATATATATATATATATAATATATACTTATATTATACTATATATATATAATATATATTTAAGGGATAGTACCGGAACCAGGTTCCAGGGTCGGAACTTACGGCCGCACCTCGATTTTTTGCGAAGTTCAGCAGGTTGCCGGCCGGACTAAACCGAGAGTTTTTCTATCTGTTATTTCAAATGTCTTCATTATTAAAATTCAGCAATTGATTTGTCATTTACTCAGTAATATGGTTATGCATAAAAAATAATATTAGCAAAGTTTAAAAAATAAAGCATTAAATTATAATGAATAAAAGTTTTTTTTTTGATTAAAAGTGATTTGAAACTATATATATGAAACAATATTTTCACAATCGAACCGGTAGATATATAATTTGGGGGATTGGGGATTTTTTTTTTTTTGAAGATTTTTTTATTTTTTTTTTTTTTTTTTAGACAACAGAGAATTGCTTTGGTTAATTATTATTTTTAATAAAAATTAGCTAATATCCTAATTTTTACCTAAATTAATAATAAATTAGTAAATTAACTTATTTAGTTTAATTAAGATTTAAATTACATATATATATACTATATATATATATATATTATATATATATATATACTTATCTATATATATATATATATATATATATAATATAGTATATATATATATATATATATATTACTATATATTATATATATTATATATATATATATATTATAATATACAGTAATATATATATAATATAGAGTGGGCGCAACATAAACCCGGCTCCACATACTACGAAAAAGGATATCAGTAATAATCTACGACCTACGTACAGTACGTCAGGTTTAATCAATAGAGTATAGTATAGGACAATAATAGGACACCTTTTACCTACGGTTTAATTTAACAGAGCAGGAGATTTAAAGTCTAAGTTCGAAATGTTCTCCGTCAAGAACAAAGCAAAGTTCTACACGTTTAAGCATGTTATTGAAAACATTTCTCAATACACGTTGTGGGATGTTAGAAATCTCGTGACGTAGCTATGTTGTTTTTTCAATGTGTTCATTTGTTTTGGATTTGTTGCTGGTAGACTCTAGATTTTTAGAAATCCCCACAGGAAATAGTCACATGGTGAGAGGTCGGGAGACCGGGGGAGGCACTACAAACGCCTTGCTGATGGTCTCTTTCTCTGTAAAAAGGGCAAATGTATGGTTAGTCAGAGATCAGATTCGACGTACCTCAAGTGACAATATTGCTGCAAATAGGCATAACGATGGACGTTGGAGTTAACGGTGAGCAGGGAATTTACTAACAGACCGGTAGGCATACATGTTATATACAGAGCTTAATAATTAAGAATTGTTGACCGATTATCTCTGTACCACCAGAAAAGAGCACACCAAACCCCAATTTTTAAAATCGTGTATGGCATTTGCCAGGGACTCGTGTGGGTTCTCTGTAGCCTAGTGTCGACAGTTTTTGGGAATTAACGTAACCCGAACATTAATATAGATGAAACCAAGCTTCAACGTTTGAAAAGAATATGAAGAAACGATCAACATTTCGCCCAGCAACAATTCTCTAGCAACAATTACAGTAAGTTTTTACGCTTACACTATCCGTTCTTTTTTTCAATAGAGTAGGGTTTTCATTTTTAAGCCATGAAGGATGCGTTGACATGATCTTGCATGATTACTACCACATTTAGTTGTGATAGCGTTTCTAATGTGAATTGTATGTTTGGGTAAATATTATTTATGTGATAATCATTTTTCTGACGGAAACGGGTTTTTAATGTCGCCACTCTGTAATATATATATAATATATATATATATATATATATATAATATATTATATATATATATAATATTATATATACTATATAATATATATATATATATAATATATATAATATATATATATATATTAATTAATATATAATATATATATATTAAAGGTTATAATATAACCTTGCATATCAAAGATATTTATAAAGACTAGATCATATCTGATTATTCTAATGCTGTTTCTTTTATTTAAAAATGACTTGAACAACATTGATCGAACATTACTTGTATATTGAATGAAATATACTATCATTAAATTAGGTATAGCTAGCATTAATATTATATTTAGAAAAAAAGTGGCCTAAAAAATAAATAAAAAATCACTCGATTTTTTATATAAAAAAAAATACTATAAAAACAAATCAGTTGATTTAAATATTTGATCTTTTTTGTGCCAATCCTGCTCTGCTAGATCTAGACCTATGGGGAATAAATAAAAATTTGCTCAACTGTCACTCTCACTCTCACTCTCACTCTCACTCTCAATATATTATTATTTTATTATTATTATTATTATTATTATATATTATTTATTATTATTATTATTATTATTATTATTATTTTATTATTATTATTATTATTATATTATTATTATTATTATTAAAAGAATTAACATTATTAAAGTAGAAACTACTACAGAAAAAATTATTAGTTATACTGTTTAAGGCAAAAAATTTAAAAATTTTTTAAAACAAGATTCCATAATTTTCTTATTACAACCATTGAAAATTTGAATTTTGAAAATGTTGTGGCTCCAATGTTGTGGAGTTAAACGTCATCTCTTATCCTCAAACACGTTCTCCGCTTTCTGAAAAAGCTTTTTAAACTTGAAGACCCGTAAAACTTTATATATATTCTTCCTTTTTTACTTAATAAACTTTATTGATCCGCTTATCCAAATTTTTGGGTCTTAACAGAAGACTAAGAGCTCACAGTATGGATATGACAAGTTGCCAGATACTTCTAGAGAGACCTCCACATGATTATGACAGACATAGTTTTAAGTAGAATGATGTAAGTTTGTTAGATGGCTTGAGGTCGAAAAGTTACCGGTTCCGGAGCCGGAACCAAAATTTGGTTCCGAGGTACATCTTAATATATAATATATATTATTATTTCAATTATAGATTATATATATATATATATATATATATTATATATAACTATTTATATATATATATATTATTATAATATTTAAAGTAAATATAGTATATAATATATATAATAATATATATATATATTACCTTTTATATATAGATATATTAATATAATTAATTTGACAGTTCTTGACTAATAAAATTAAAATTAAAAAATAATTACAACTAGATGGATCATTACAGAAAAATCAGAAAAAAATTCTGTTCACAGAAATTTTGTGCTATTGAACGTTATTGTTCTAGTGAACTATATTTCCATTAGTACCTACACACATTTCCATCATTAAATATTTGTGGTTAATAATCTATTATTTTCAAATTACTCATAGCTTAGGCAAAGAAAAAAACAAGACGATATTTGACTGAATATCTGTCGTATGGTTTTATTACATCAACAGAGAATATCACAAAGCCAATGAGTTTTATATGTATGACTGTGAGCTAATGATAACATGAAGCCAAGTAAGCTTCGTCACCATTTGGAGACAAGACACAGCGAAAAGAAAAATAAATCAGTGGATTATTTCCGAAAACTACGAGAAAATTAGCAAGCAATAATGATAGCGGTTTATTAGAATCTTATGAAATCAGCAAAATAATAACAAAATTTGAAACGCCACATGACATCGGTGAAACTGTCATTTTGCCATCGATATCAGTTGTAATTTCAACAATGTTAAACAAAAATGCACGTGAAATTACCGATAACCTTCCTTTGAGTAATATCCAGGCGTATTGATGAAATGTCTGAAGATGCAGAAAATCAACTTATTGCTCAATTACGAGTGAAACAGTTTGCAATGCAACTTGATGAATCAACTTTTATTGACATATGTAAAATATGTGGATGATAATGAACTCACAGAGGAAATGGTTTTTGCAAGATTCCTCAAAACAAATACTAAAGGTGAAACAGTATTTAAGGAAGTCCAGTCTTTTTTAAGAGAAAAAATATTTCACTCGAAAATTTAATGGCTTGTGCTATTGATGGTGCTCCTTCCATGATCGATAGGTGCAGAGAGTTTACAACTCGTTTAAAAAATGTATTGTCAAAAGTATTTTACATACACTGCGTGATTCACCGCCAATATCTGGTGGTGAAGAGATTGAGTGCATGGACGTCTTCATGAAGTCTTAACTCTTGTAATAAAAGCTATCAATCTCATTAATTAAGGTTAAAACTCTTCAAGATCGTCTTTTTCCCAAAATTTTATGATGAAAATGAAGAAGGGTTTGACTGTCTTGGACTGCATATAGAGGTTCGATGATTGTCTAAAGGCAATTGTCTTAGTCTCTTCA
Source organism: Trachelipus rathkii (assembly GCA_015478945.1). NCBI lineage: Eukaryota > Metazoa > Arthropoda > Malacostraca > Isopoda > Trachelipodidae > Trachelipus > Trachelipus rathkii. The sequence goes on from JABUQX010019292.1 coordinate 95,438, forward strand.
TTATCCTTTGGGACAGTATTGTATCATTTTGAAACGAAAAGGAGACTGGAAAACAACTGGTTGCCATGAAAACAGACATATTTTACATCTAAGATGTGTTTGAAAAACTAAATTCTCTTAATAATGCTGCAAGGACAAACTGTGATTTAATATCTAGCAAAAAAGCATTCCCAGGAAAACTCAAATTGTACAGACTTAATATCTCACGCCGTGTATTTGATCAGTTTCCAAACCTTGGTTCAGTTAGCAGTGATGTAAAAGATGATTGTGTTGTGTATGTTGATCATTTAAAAAAGTTATGAAGATATAGAAGTTCGGCTCAAAGACCTACTAGAACTTAACATCCACGCTTATTCCATTTGAGGTAAATGTTGCTGATGTTGAAATTGATATACAAGAGGAACTTGTTGAATTGCCGTCTGATGAGACAGTCCGAAGTCTATTAAAAAAAAGGAAAGCATGATGTATGGAAGAATAGGGACATTGCATGTAAATATCTTCTTTTATGGGAGAATGCTGAAATATATGTCATAGTTTTCCCATCATATTATCTTGTGGAAACTGGCTTTAATCATGTAACACCGTTGTTAACAAATAATAAAAAGGGGTGATCTTCGTCTGACTCTCACAAATTGAAGCCATATATTAAAGTGTTAATATCAAAACATCACCCACAAGGATCTCATTAATATAGGGCCTATTAGTAGGGATCCTATTTATTAACAATGGGAATAAATTTATATAAGTTATTTGAAATAGTATTTGTTTTACTTTTTTTTATATACTAATTCTGTCATTAAAAAAATATATCTTTCAGTTTTATCAAATAAAATTTTCAAAGTTTGTAATTTAGATTTTTTTTATATTATATTGGAGTGGATTAATTATTAATTAATTATTAGCTTTTACTAACCTACAAACAAATATTTAATTTAGGAATATTACATATGAGTATATGGGTGTCCACGTAAGTAAAGTTAGGAATCAGATGATCCACAGGCATAAAAAGATTGGGAACCCCTGATCTGACATAACCTTTCACCATGGAGTCTCCCCACCCACTACCATGACCTTATTCATATCTACATTTACTTTCAAACCTCTCCTCAACTCACCCTGCCAAACCCTTCTACCAATATTCTCAAACTCTCTTCAGATTCGGCATACAAAACCAAATCATCCGCAAACAATAAGCAGGGCACCCTCCGCTCTCTTCCATTCTCCATTATTCTAACACCTTCCCCTGCCACCCCCACCTTTAATTCTTTCATAACCCCATCCATATACAAATTGAATAACAAAGGAGACATAACACATCCCTGCCTCACTCCGCTATTAATATTGAACCAATCACTTTCAACTCCATTTATTCTTAAACACGCTTCACTATTGTCATATATACTTTTAATTTCATTCAGAAGTCTACCACCAACACCATATATCACTAACACCTGCCACAGAACTTCCCTATTAATCCTATCATACGCCTGTTGCAAATCCATGAAACCTAAATACAATTAATTCTTCTTCTCTTTCATTTTCTCAATCATTTGTTTCAATGTAAAGATTTGATTCACACATCCTCTACCACGTCTAAACGCACCTTGCTCTTCACCAATCAGTCCTTCAGTCATCCTCTTTCAACCAAAATGCCAGCATATATCTTCCTTACAACATTCAATAAACTAATTCCCCAATAGTTTCTACAGTTCCCTTTGTTCCCCTTGCCCTTATATAAGGGTACTATTAATGCTCTCCTCCAATCTCTCGGGACTATACCCTCCATAAACGCTTTGTTACACAACTTCCAAATCCATTAAATCACCATCTCGCCTCCATTCTTGATCATTACACCAGTAATTCCATTTATACCTGCAGATTTAGCATTCTTCAACTTTCTCATTCTACCCATTACCTCCTCCTTACTAATTACCTCATCCCCAAAATACCTATTTCTTCTTGCATCATCAAACTCACACACATTTACTATCATCTCTTCTCTTCTGCTAATGTTATGGAGATTTTCGAAGTGTTCCCTCCACACTCTTCTCACATCCATTTCA
>JABUQX010019293.1:0-2500 GCA_015478945.1 Trachelipus rathkii
ATAATAATAATACACGAGGAAACCTATTGTCATTTTTATTTTGATGCCCTTCAATAATAATAATAATAATAATAATAATAATAATAATAATAATAATAATAATAATAATAATAATAATAATAATAATAATAATAATAATAATAATAATAATAATAATAATAATAATAATAATAATAATAATAATAATATTAATAATAATAATAATAATAATAATAATAATAATAATAATATGTAATAAAAATAATAATAATAATAATAATAATATTAATAATAATAATAATAATAATAATAATAATAATAATAATAATAATAATAATAATAATAATGAGCTAACAGTAGGAATATCAATAATATATTTGAAGGGTTGAAACGTGGGCCAGTGTCAGCAGATTTATGAACTTCATTTTGCTTTTCAACACCAAACAAATCATCGCCATCAAAGGGTTAAAATTAATTAAATTCAACATAAGCTCAACTTAATTACATGCTTACAATACACACACACAATATATATATATATATATATATATATATATATATATATATATATATATATATATATATATATATATATATATATATATATATATATATATTTAAAACCAAAGACAGTGGGTGGGTTCAGGGGGGGAAATTATTATGCGATCAAAATTGTTTTATGTCTTGAGTCTCTTAACTTTAATTTATAAGAAAAATAAAAATAGTAATCAAAGCATATTAAAAGTATATATTAATTGATATAATGAAAATATTTGTGATTTGTAAAGATTTCTTAGGTTTAGTGGTTGTTGAAAGCACCAAAGGAGAATCTTTAGCGGAGGCCGTAATACGAAGGTTGAGGTAAAGAGCGACTCTCTGATTGGTAAACGATATGAAGGTGCAGCAGCAATGATGAAAAGGTTTTGAGTAATTGAATCTATTTGAAATATCCAGCGGTACTTTATGTTTATTGCTGTCCACATTCGTATGGAGTACAACACATTAGAAAATTTACTAGAACAAGTGAAATTAGCTAGGCACTGTTTTAGGTAAATTATTTTAATGGAAATCATAGTAAAGATTTTCCAGAGACAAAAGTTCAAAATTAACACAAATGTATACGAAACATTGTGGTTGGAAAGTTACAAAGGATTGTTTTTAAAAGGAATTGTTGAAACTTTAGAGGAATACTCGAAATGGATCAAGACGTGAACCTTAAAAAACTTCAAATCTTTTGAAATCTGTAACCATGAGCGTATTATTACTTCAACTATGCTGTTCTCTTTCACTTTTCCATTATGTACTACATTGCTGTTTCTATCATTAGTGATAGTAACTGTTTTTATTCATATTGCAAATGTGATGTTTTTTAAACTATTCCTCAAACATCGATGAACAATTTTCAATGCCTTTTTGGAACTTGCAACAGAACTTTGACTTTCTGTTAATGAATAAATTAGAAAGATAATCGCGTTTAAGAATCAATGTAAAATAAAAAGACAAAACAATTGTAATTCTTTTTCTGGATTATTTCTCAAACCAGGAGAGCAAGTTCATAAGAAATAGATCCATACTTACCAATTATGGTATTGATAAGTTTTTTTTTTGCAAATAAATTTGATCTTTGCTGTCACATGTTAATTGGTAAAGATTTCAAAATCTATCTGACTCACAACGTGTACTCCAGAAAGATATTTCTTTTCTTTGAAAAGTAGCTTTCAATTTGTGTTCTTAACCCAGTATTGATTTGTTTTAATTAAAAATGTTTGCAGAATCACATTTAGAAAACGTTTTTAGAACAAAGAAATTTGCGTACATAATTCTTTATCAGTCAAAGTTTGGTCAAATCTCTTACACGATATTCTCAATTGTTAAGAGATAGAGATTATATGATTCCTTTAAGAAAGTTCACTGGAAACATAAATATAAAGAATATTAAAGACAGACGAAGTTCTACATTGTGTATTTTCGTAGATGTTATAGTTGTGTGGAAGATTATGTAGAGCAGAAAGATGAAAAAGTTGAGCTTAAAAGGAATTGTAAAGAGTCATGCTTTCTCTGCCCCAATAAGAAATTCGAGTGAGATCAAAGGTAAAGGTCAATTTTACAACGCCACCAAAGTCACCCTCCTTGCTCCAAGGTCACCCTCTTAGCATGAGTTATTTGATGTTGGTTTTGACGCATATAATGAAAGGAGTAATGAAAAGTGGTTTCGTCCATCATAGGAGTGAATAGGTGATACTTTTAGAGTGGTCTTTAATAATAAGTAAAAAAAGATATGGTCATAGGACAGAGCCCTGAGAAACACGATTTATTGATAGATTGAAAGGTTGGATGGTGACCGTCCACAACAGTTTTACAGCTTCTATAGAACGACTGGAAAGGAAATCATAAAGAAGGATTTCGAAAGAGAGAAGTTTGGAAATCAAATCTTTGTGCCAGACTCTACCTAAAGCTTTCGTTATTTCCAGGGTTAAAGAAATGGTTCACCGAAATGACGAAGGACAAAAGACCAAGAGTC
>JABUQX010019293.1:10000-12500 GCA_015478945.1 Trachelipus rathkii
TAGAAAAGTTAACGTACCAAAAATAAGTATATTAATTTCTTAGATATTAACATTAAAATTAAAAAAAAAAATGGAAAAATGAAAGAAGTGTCTACATTAAATCTGCAGATAAATAAACATACTTGAATTTATACTGCTTCACTCCTCTAAACTACAAAATGATACATATAAGCTTTAGTTCACCAAGTGTTTAAGATATCGTCTGATTGGACCTTTTTGTGATATAGAAATTAAAGAATAACAAGAATTTAATTAACAATAACGTCTCCCAGTACATTTTCAGAGAAAACTATAAAGAACACTTTAAATAATTTTATTTAAATAACCATTAATGAAATCGAAAACGATAGATTCATATTATATTTTAAAATGAAAATATTAGTCAGAAAAAGAGAGAAAGAAACAAATTAAATTAATCTTGTGCTTGGATATAAGTTGTGATGAGGTTAGAAGGGTGCATAAGACGTATTGGGATAGTGTTCCTTAGGCCTTCTTATGGAGCTTACTATAAGCATCTGCTCTTTGAGGATCGGTGTAGCATCGCGTTGCTTCTCTCTTAGGCGTTCATTGTTATCGGTTGTGTTCTGGTTAGCGTTATACTCTTTCTTGATGAGATATGTAGGATGCGTGTTGGTGTGTGTACTGTCATAATGTGTGGTTCTAGCAGGTATTGTGACTGTCAGGTCCTCTCCTATTATCTGTATTGCGAGAGAAGTGAGTCATAGTCTATGAGAAGTGGTCTTGCGCACATGATGAAGTTCACCTCTATGGCTCGAGTAAACGGTAGTTCGTTGCATTGTTAGTTTGTATCCTTGGTGGACAGTTAAGGTATGCACTATAGTTAGAGAAGTGCTTTGGTGCTACGAGAGCTCAACTCGGACTCTGAGAAGGTGTCTTTTCTCTTAAGTAGATCGTGCCCATCACACAAGAAAAACTTCACGTTCGTGTTGTTGGTGGTTGTGTGTGTGCTCGAAGATCTTTGTGTGCGTGCCTTGCGCTTGGTGCCGTGAATGAGTGTGTGTCTGTCGTGTACTGGTGTCGGAGCGCGTATGATATCTCGTCGCTGCGCTTGTGAGCGGCGCTCATCGTTGCTTATGTAGCTTGTCAACTGAACACTCGTGCGTTAAATTGTCTGGTCCCTTGTTACGCTAAGGGCTTGAGATGCGATTAAGATGTTGGTGCTATTCTATTGGTGCTACGTGCGTTAAGGTTACGTCGGTTGTGGGTGCTGTCGTTAACTTGTCTCTCGTTCTTATTATTATATATCTTGTCGTGATTCGAGCTGTTGTTCTTTGAGCTGTGTATTTCGTACTTTCTCTTATGTGTGCGATAGTGCTTGAGACTTTTCATCAGATGAGCTTATTGTATTGCAGTATCTAGAGATTGATATAAATATGTGATATCTTTGTAAATATATTTTGCTCGCTTAGGTTAGCTACTGCATGCGACTTTCCTTGGATATGAAAGCGTTGTGCTACTGTCGTTTGTTATTTACATCTCTCATATTCTAGCGTTTTATGTTTCAACTTAACAGACAATCATTGAGAAGGAGAGTTGTTTTGTGTGTGTTCGTGGTGTCTGATCGATAGATACTTTTGCTAGTGTGCTTTAGTGTCGAGAGCGACGTATTGGAGTCTGCTGTGTAACATATATATTGTCGCTCGTGATCTTCTCGCGCTTAGCTGTGAGCTGCTTGTTGTGTATATAGATTATATATAGCTATATGTTGTGTTGACTGTGTGCTTTCGTTGGGATGATGTGGTTTGTTATGAGACGCTTTTGACTCTGAATATTGTAGGGAACGTATGTACATCTGATAAACTCTAAAATAAGCTCCTCAAATAAGAAATTTCTGTGAACCGTAAGCAAGATTCTCAGATAATGTAAATATATTAAACCAATAAAGCAAGCTGCACAAATAGAATGCATCTGAAATCGCAAATTAAACCTCAGATAAGATACACCTGAACCACTAAATTAATATCCTCAGGTATGGTAAATCTGAAACCATTAAAATAAGCTCCTCAGATAAAGGGGTAAATATAAACCCAATAAAATAAACTTTTCAGATAAGATACAGTACATTTTAAGCCACTAAGGCAGATGAGCACAAAAGAGTACAACAAATCTTGCTGAACATATAGAATACATCTGAAATCATTAAATGAAACTTTATTAATATTACACATCTGAAACCAATTAATTACTCTCCATAGATAGGACACATCTGAAACCACTGAAGCAAGTTTATTAAAATAATGAATACCATTTGGATACAAACTAGATAAACCAAGCAAAGCTGGTTAAACTACTCATATTTTAACTATCCCAGTTTTCAATTATCGCAGAATCTCGCATAAAATTGCTTGACGATATAATTTGATTAAAAAAAATTGAAATTTTTGCGCCAGAAATATAGTTTTGCATATTTCTTAGTAAGATTTTCAACTTTTATTCCAATTTGAAATGGCACAACACTTTATTTATACACTGCACAATA
>JABUQX010019294.1:5000-22500 GCA_015478945.1 Trachelipus rathkii
GATGACCTATAATACGATATAATACACCGCATTATATATATACTATTATATATTATAATAATTATATATATATATATATTATAATATTATATATATATATATATATATATATATATATATATATATTATATAAATATATATATATAATATATAAATATATAATTATATATTATATATATATATATATATAATATATATATATATATATATATATATATATATATATATATATATAATTATATATTCTATATAAATATATATATATTATATATATATATATTATATATATATATATATATATGGTTACTATTGTGTCTTAGCGGATGAGATATATTAATTATTATAACATTCGCATGCTCAACATTTTCGTCAGCATTGCACCCTGATATATAATATATATATATTATATATATATTATTTTATTTATATGATATATATAATATATAATATATATATAATATTAATTATATATATATATATATTTATTATATTATATATATATATATATTATTATTTATATATATATATATATATATATAAAGGTAAAGCTTATATATATATATATAATTTATATTTATAATATATATATATATATATATATATATATATTATATATATAATATATATAATATATATATTTTAATTATATATATATTATTATATATTATATATTATATATATATATATATGATATATATATATATATATTATATATATATATATATATTATATATTATATATATATATATATATATATAATATATATATATATATATATATATTATATTATATATATATATTATATACTATATATTATAGAGAGAAGAGAGAGAAGAGAGAGAAGAGGAGAGAGAGAGAGAGAGAGAAGAGAGAGAGAGAGAGAGAGAGAAGAGAAGAGAGAGAGAAGAGAGAGTTGTGTCAAAAAAGAAAAGTTCAAAGACCAATTTCCTTAAGGTTTATATCTAACTTTTTCTGGAATGAATCGATGTTTCCGCTGTTCACTATTTCACAAGATAGTCTATTTAACTTTTCCATTACAGCCTAAGTCAATCTTTTTTTTATTATATTTATTTGAAATGGTTTATGAGATCGTTCATGTCCATTATTTTTGCATTACATCATTAAAATCATTTCTAAACAATACAATGAAAGAAAACTATTTCAAGCTTATTAGGAACCAAATTTATACTGAAATATTTAAACTAATGTAATAATTAGCATAATATAGCTGTATGTAAAATAAGTAAATAAATAAATAAATAAATACATAAATAAATAAATAAATAAAATATAAAAAATTCAAAAACTAAAATAACCCATTTTTAAAACAAAATCTTTATATATATATATATATATAGTATTATATTATAATATAATATATAATATATATATATATATATTATGATATATTATATATATATATATATATATTATATATATATATATATATATATAGTATATTATATATTATATATCATATCATATGATAGATATTATATATATATATAATAATTAGATATATATATATATATATATGAAGTATTTTAATCGTTTTAAAGAGCCGTGTCTAACCCACAACTTCTGCATTCGATTTCTGTGGGCAAATAACTCTTCTTAATTGATGTGGTCAAGGTGGTCAGGTCAGATATGAATAAATATGAATTTCTAATGGCAGATAAAAATGAGAATATTGTCTTTTAGGAGTAGAGACAATTGACGGGTAAATTCAAAAAGTAATTTTTAGGTGTTAGTAGGGATTTACATTCTTGTGTTATCAGTGTTTACAGCTTGGTACAGTAGTGTTACAAATTATGAAAAAAAGGGATTTGTATTTTTTGCCTCTTCTTTGTTGGTCTTCTACTCTTTATTCCGAATGACCTTAATGATTTTCATGAAGAATTTTTGGTTATGGGGAAGAATATGTAGTGTGTGCCACGACCACGTTGGAACTTGTTTTCAGAGGCCTGTGGGAGTGTTTCAAACACTCTATGCCGCACGTAAAAGACAGTTTAGGATATTATTTTAGTTGGATAATAACTCACATTCCACCAGTAATTATAGTACAACTCTCGAACGTTTTAAATATAAAATAGGATCATACTTCTGAGAAAAAAATATCATTTTTTTTCAATTAAAACACTGTTTAAGAAGTGCTAGGAGAAAATATCATTTTTTTATATATGTTAAAACACTGTTTAAGAAGTGCTATGGAGAAAATATCAATTTCTCTTTACATTTCAGATGTTTAAACTGAAAAAGATCAATACACATCAATAAATATCTTAAATCGTGGATATTTCAATATTTATTTTGTAAGTCAGATTTTGTTGCATTTTGACTTCATGATTCAACAAATGTAGTTTTTACTGATATAAATGAAAAACACTTTACAGAAATATACAATATCAATCTCAATTTTTTAGGATGTGCAAAAGCTCATTTTTATTTTTTTTTTTTTTTTTTTAAATAAGATCCCGAAGGATGTTATCCTTTTTTCTTCCATAAATAAGATGTAAAATTTAATAAAATTTTAATAATATTTATATATATATATTTCAAAAATTTTTAATATATTTAATCAAATATTTAATAATATTTAATATTATTATTTATATATTTTATAATTAAAAATATTAATTTTTTTCTTAATTAATTTATTTATTTTTTCATTTATTTATTTTACTTCCGGTTAAACTATAAATTAATAATTTAAAAAGGTTCATAAATAAATATCAATTCCTTGATCAAATAGTTGTAGCATTCTTTCACAAAATAAAACCGATAATAATAATAAATAATAATAATAATAATAATAAATAATAATAAATAATTAATCATAATAATAATAATAATAATTAATAATAATCAATATATAAAATAATAAAGTAATAATAATAATATAATACTTAATAAAATACTAATAAGATAATACCAATAATTATGTAAATAATATTTTTATAATAACCAATCTATTAAAATAATTTTTTTTAAAAAAATTTATTAATAATAATAACTATCCTTAATGAAATTTAGTAAATAACAATCATAACTTCCTCAAATAATATTTAATTTTACAACTGCCTCTTATACTAACAAGAAAAGTAAATAATAATAATAATAATAATATATTATAACAATAATAATTTATAAATAATAATAAGTTATTATTCATTATTTATTTAATTATTATTATATATATTTATTATTTATTATATAATTATATTTAATTATTATTTATTATTATTATTATTTAATTATTATTAATTATTATTATATATTATTATAATTATATTATATATCGAGGATACTTAAAGATAATGGATAATACCCTACACACCCATTTGGTACTCTTGATGCATTTTTAGGAATATTCAATAGTAATAATTTAGATAAATTATATCATGATAATTTGTAAGTATTTATATCTCATAAGGCATTTGAGTAAAAAATTCCAATTCATTATTCACATTTTTCAATCATATTAATTATTATCTAGATATTATAAAGATTACTATAAGGGATGTATAAATCAAACTTTAGTGGTGACACAATCTTATTCTTATAAGAATATTTTCTTACTCACTCTTCTATCTGCTCTTCAGGTCTTTAAATATACTCTATACGTGATGTTTTTCTCTCTCTATTCATCATCGCTCGATTCTTAAACTTGTTCTCTCTCTTCACTCCCTTCAAGCTCTGCTTCATCGCATAACTCCCTTGGTATCTAGAGTGTACTTATATATATAGATATAGGTACACGAAATAAACATAGAGATTTATTTAATAACTATAAATGAGGAGTGAAGGCAAAGTGCGAAAAGATAATAAGGATGCTCAAGTAGCAGCGTTAGATTTTATAAAAATCAAGATTCACATTAAAGAAAAATATATTTTACAATAAATTAATTCTCATTATGTTTGGCTTATATTTTGATATATAGTGAAAGGATTAATACAAAATAGATATATAATAGAAGTAAATTATACTAATAACTTCTTTTCATTAAAAATATTAAATTATTGACTTTAATTAGATTTAAATACATACACATCTCCCTACTTCAACACACCCTCTCTCAGCTCTCTCTCTCACTCCTAGCCTCACTCACTCAATTAATTTACTAGATTATCTACTCTAGCAATAAGTTCCCGTACGGATTTAATATATTATCTCCCTGATTTTAGTATCCCAAATCTCAAACTTGAATCTATCAAAATACTCCTCTATATATTTACTCTGCCCTAGTTAATTTAATTTCATATACATTATTTCACATAACTGTATTAATTTATAAATTTTAATGTATTTTAATAATATATTATTATATAATTTAATTCACTTTCCATTGTTTCAATATGTTCATTTAGTATAATAAACGATTGTTATATTTAATTATAATCTTACTCTCTCTAATTATTAGTAATCTACATCCTTATTATACTTTAATAATAATAATATAAAATATTACATCTTCACCTATCCACTTCCATATTACAAGACGACTCCACCCCCACTCTCTCGTATCCCATCCTCCTGTCTGATAAGCACTAGTCTCTATTCGAGGGTAGGCTCTTTAATGGAATAATCTCACATTCTCTCCCAAATACGAAATTATTTTCTTAGATATTTTAGTGGTATTTTGATTAATCTCCACAAGAGTAGCTCTCTCTCAAAAAATAAACAATCAAACTATCGTTCCTCTTCCTTCTCTCTCGGCTCCTCTCTCTCAAAATACTCTCGAAAATAACATACAAAGAGGCGCGCGGCGCCGCCCAATCATGTGCGAATGCAGATATCATGTACGACATGAGAATAGAGATTCAATAACCGTCTAGTAATTAATATATTGACATCCGCTACATCAAGCTTGAGAATCCACTATCTGTACTCCCATAATCGGCGTCTTAAAGTGCTGCGCGAATACAATGAGATGATGACCGATCCGACACTCCACATGTGCTAAAATTGTGAGATAGGCAATGGTGACGAGTATATATGGAAGATGGTTTCTGCAGATGTGTTACGATGTAGACTCTTTCTACCATTGAGATGTATATTACCAAGTCATTCTTTGCGCTATTACTTTTTTCGTCGATCTCCTTTCTAGCATAGTGACACACTGTATGTCATTTAGTGTCATTTTTACATTAAGATGTGCCCGTCACTCCAGAGACACCTCGTTCCCTTATCTGTCTCATAGTGATAACACTCTCTATAAACCTCACATCTTACTAGTTCACCAGCGTCCGAGATATTTTTTGGTCTTAACCTTTGCTATGGCCTGTATATCTGATCTTCCTGGATGCGTCTTATTCTGTACTGAATCAGGAGATATACTATCTATTGTAACATACGATCACCAAGTCTATAATCTCATAGTGTTGATCAATACTAGTTTCTTCACTCCGATATCTGTCCAGCTTTTATACTTCACATATAACCTACGCCTCCACGATGCCGCTCCAGATAGTTCTAACGTCGCGGTTAGCGTGTTACACGCCAGTAATAAGGGTATAATATATATATATATTTTCAATGTATACTCTATCCAATTAATCATACTTCTGACTTAGTTTCCTCTTTAGAGCCATTAAGTCTGTATATTAAATCTACAAGAATCGTAAATAGAGTGGTCAAATATCTCAATCATATGTACTCCCTGCATTTTAATTATAAATAGCTTTTAAATTGACAGTGCTTTTTGTAACTCGTCCCGTATAGTGTAACAAAGCGTGTCAGTAAGCATATCTCTCATCATTCTCACGACCTAAACTAAGCTCTCATCACCGCCATCCAAACACCTCACGACATCCTACCTCAACCGTCTACACTCTCTCTTCGTCAACAAATTGCAATATCTATTCCATAGCTTAATAAAAACTACTAGTATTAAGTTATACTCAAAATCACTCTCTCAAAGAAAAAGACTGAAAGAGTGATTAGAATGCACACTTGATGTATATATAAATTTAATTCTTTTATTATTCCTTAATAGCAATTAATAATTAACATCGGAACATGAACAAATTAAGTTACTATTTGTAGTTATATTTTAAGTTCGTATTCTTGCCTTTATAGGTAGCATCTTTGTATTTTTTTTTGTTTTTTTTGTTCATAAAGCTCAAAAACCACTCAGTTCACTACGGCTAACTCGGTGTTCCTGTTCTCTCTCATATTGTTTAATAGAACTTATACTTTGTTTTGATCTCAATATTGTGGAGTTGTACGAGATTATATTTAATCTATTTAATCACTTACATCGGTCCGAGTATCCCGTCTCAGATCCTCTAATACTACTAACATATTAGTAGTATAGTACTTGTGAGCTATTACTTATTGATGTGGTATAAATAGAGATGTTATAAGAAGCTCTGAGTTCCTAAAATATACTCTCTTGTAGACTTTCGGACTTCTTTATACTAGCCACAGTCTCTTTATCTATCTATTATAACTTATACTATCTCAGTCTCCATAAATCTCCATCCTATCTCCCTTTACTCTGTGGTTGAATTTTTCCGATATCTCCTTAAGATAATCATATTAGATACTGTAGGGTTTATATTATTTATAAAAGCTATCAGTGAAGATGTACTCAGAGCATCTATATATTATAAAATGTGAGAGTAGATTGAGATCTACTAATATGATTACATTATAAATATATAATAAATTAATATATAATTATAATATAAAATAATTATTAACATAATATATAAAGATAATAACAGAATATATTATCATGTGGCCTCATATAATCTTAAACGATTATCTAATTTATTATTTATATTAGTATTATTATTATTATTTAGGTATCTATCCTATAGCTGAATTTATATTTATCTCATGATTATTATTATTTTTCATTATATATATATTATTATAAAATAATCATTGATCAGAATGATATATTTATATAATGAACTTATTTTTGTTCTATGTTATAGTATATACATGTATATTATTATTATTATCATATTTACATTATATATTATTTAATTATATTTTATTAATCTATTTTTAATATACCTTATCAAACTGGTTAATTATTTATATTCATTATATATAATATATTATTTACTATTTTAATTACCAATTTATTTATATTTATCTTATTTTAATTAATACATGTAATTATATTTTAGATACTATATATATATTATTATATCCTATTATTATTACTTATTAATCTGATATTCTTATTATTCATTTAATTAATTTTTATATATTATTTATTATCCCCGTGTACCTATATAGGGTTTAATTAATCATACTTTATTTTGTTCTCTATTTTACAGGATGGTATCAATAGGATAAATTTAAGGGACATTCTAGTGTATAATTCTGAGCTACTTTTCATAATGAATAGCGACAGTGCTAAACTTGTCAACTTTCAATTACACATTGCTACTTTCTGTAAGGCGGTATGATAGATATTCATACTGTTATCTTAACGTCTCAGTTGTGAGTAGAATATAGGAATGGTGGAACTCATTGAAAAATACAGAATGGGATGTTTAGGTAACGACTAATAGAGCCGTCGGAAATCTTGAGAGGAGTGCCCTAGATTCATTAACAAGGCTCTTCAAAGGCGAAGGACATGGCGGTAGTGGATCTAATGATAATTGTTCATCACGTTATCGATCTCTGCGTAAATCATATTATCTATGGAATGTAGGCTAAGAGTGGAGAAAGTCCGCAAATGTGCCGTGCAATATATCCCTTGACATCTGTTTAGGGGGGGGGGAACTTTGATCAAAGCGGGCAAGGGAGTGCAGGGCAAAAACAAGGGGGCGAACACGAAAAAAATCCCCCACTGCTAGGTGATAGCAGTCTCAATCATGGACTAGCTAATGGGTGGCCACATTTGTGGCCACTTTCTGCGAAATACTAGTTATTCTGATGCTCGTGCAATGACTATGATTTATGTACATAATCATATCCATTCATATGATAAGGACATTCTGCAGCTTTCAAAATACACATCTCAAGACTCTCTCTCTCTCCCGAAGTTTCAAAGTCGATAGGTCAACATGCTGTGTTTCTCGATTTCAAGACTCTCTAACTCTGAATACTAAATTTTGCGAGTGAGCATTACACTACTCTTCTAGTCGTTTTCTCAATTTCGCCGGAATTTAATATTATCTATTTGTTCAACTTTGTCAGGGTGTTGGCCATTGGAATTTACAAGACCAACTTTCACTATTCCATGATGGCTTGCGCCCAGTCACTGTTGCTCATTTTAAGACTAGATTGAAGTAATTTCTATAGTGAGTCTCAATAATGTGCGTTCCCTGCGATCATGATTTTCCTGACAAAATATTGTCATCCTCTAAAAATACTTGAACGCTAAGCTTAGTGATCAATCCATTCCCAAGAAGTTATGCGTCATGAAGAGAGAGTGTTTACTACCTCCGCGCTTATTGGTGGATATGAACTGAGTCTGTCAAGGATTGGGGCTAACATCAAGAATATGCAAATTCTGATGAACCAGTACATTATCAATTCTGACAATTGATTCACCGAAAAATGATATACTCAGTATAAACGGTTAACATTTCGAAAAGCTATCCTCAACTTCTAACAATCTTCTTGAGGCTTATATTTGAAATATAAAATACATTCATTCTTAATTCTACAATATTCTTAATTAGTTCATTCTATTGACACTTTTATGAAGAAATAATTCGTAAATTTGCTTCGTTTATCCTCACTTGAAAATTTCCGAAATCTATTCACATTAACTTTTATCTGCAAAAATCTCCAACTTTATCTCAAAGTATCAGTTCACCAGTATCCACTCTATATCTCTCTTAAGAAAATTCTCCATCGTTTATTTACCCTCAGATAACAAAAATTTGTGTTACACTAGTGATTTCAGCATAATGATTCTCAATAAATATCTCTTCCAAGTTTTGACGATAACTTGCTGCAAGTACCTCAATTTTCTAATTGATTTACCAGCAACATAAAGATTCTCTGATATCAATTATCAATTAGGTTCATACTCTCTATTTTTATTCACATTTTTCAATTGCTATCTACCTGACAAGATCAGCAAACTTTTGACCCTCCCCCTCTCCTTCCTAAACTTTCCATTCAGCATAAACCCTATTCAATCACTTCTACAACACTACTACATAGACCTCGTCGCGAAGGTGATTACTTCGGGTTAATCTACATTCTCGGTAATAATATTATATAACATACCTACTCAAAATCGAGATTTTAAAAATGCATTACACAACTTTCCTTTCAAACTAATAAAAAATATAAATAATAAATACAGAGTGCAGCGAGAAATGTTAAGGGAAGCGAAGAACAGAAGGCAGATACGTTGGTCGTGCATCCTGTGATGTGTGATGTGTTGTGCTATGTGTGTTGATGCTGCTGTGTGTTGTGACGAGAGTGAGAGAGAGTTACAAAGTGCAGAGCAAGATCGAGAAGGAGAATAGACGAGTAGAGAAAGAGATGAGAAGAGAGTGCGAAGGATGACAGAAGAGAGATTGCAAGATTAGATAGAAGTTAGAGAGACGAATTTAAGAAGAGAAATGAGAAGAGAATTTGATAAACTATATTCTATTACGTTACATACACATCAATATACTCGATAAATCACATGAAATGGCGGAGCATCAAGTGTTATTAGATGCTGCTTCATTATCTCAGCTCCAGATCTTAAGGGTTCCCAATTTCTATCATTTCATCATCTCTGTTTCATTTAAATTTATACACAGAAAAATAGATGAATATATAAATAATTTAAATATTATAATATATTAATTTAATATATATATATATCTTAATAAATTAAAAATATTATAATAATTATTAAATTAATATATAAATTATAATTAATATTAATAATATTAATAATAATAATAATTTGTTGCACATTGCGTCGCCTGTTTCCCATTTTGTTCCCACTTTCAATTTGCATACTTGCCTTTTCGTAAATGTTAATATTATTATCATTACATTATTATTATTAATTATTTATTATTTATTTCAAGTTAAAAAAAATAAAACAAATTTAACATAACACCTGTTCGTACGTATAGAGAGAAATAAGTGATTATAAGGTCTTATAAAATCAGACTTGAGACTATACGAGAGCATATGAAGATGTTTTTATTAGGTTTTTTCCTGTCTATTTCTCCTACCCACCTTACTCTGACTCCCTCCTCAATAGAACGTTTAACGGTATAACTCTTACTCACTGATGTTAGGATATGACTGCAACATCTAATCAATCGTAATATGAGATAATTTACTTAGTCAACTTAGCCATCATATTAAGTGCAGCTCAACGGTGTACTTGGAGCTACCTCTCGATCTCCCTTAATTAATTAACTTCTAAGCTCTTCTTGAGAATGAGATCTAAGATTTTACTCGTACTCTAAGATGCTTCTCTCCGTAATAAATTAATAATGGTTAATGGAGTTATGATGTGAGCTAGAGAGGATGGAGGAAGTGACGTCTGACCGGTAATAAGATCTCTAGTATTTACGAAAATATAGAGAGAAGGAAATCATATTTAGCTGTGTGAGTTGTAATAATTGATAGTATATTAAATTAGTCGTGAGATATATCGGTACTATCTTCTCTTTCTATACTTCTCATTCACTAGATGTCGATAATTATGATTCATCACTCCTAGATCTTGCGTTCGTAGCTCGTGCACCCTGAGAGATGCATAGACGCTCTCAACTATTTCTTGACGGTGGCATCTCGATGTCGATGACTGACTCAGTCTGCATGCGAGAATCGAATCTCCTCCTCTGATGTACGAAGGCGTCTTCTCATGTGACGAGACTCTTGACGCAAGATAGCTTAATACTTCGACTATAGCATCGAGGAGACTGTAGTTCATGCACGAGATCGAGAAGATGATGTACTGCATCAGCTGTCTGTCATGTAAACGTCTCTCCTCATACTCTTCTAGGCTCGCCTTCCTGATTAGCTTTCGATACTGCATCTCTTAGCATCACTTACTACTGTCGTACTCTCCTCGCTTATACTGACGACAAATCTCAAAATCAAGAGAAATTATGGAAGTGCCAAAGGAAAAAACTAAGAAGAAAGGGAAGGCTTGAGTTGTGAGAGATGTGTTTTATGCAAAATATTATGATAGAGTGAACGAGTATTATAGTTGCGTCTAGGAATTGGTCAAATAGATAGAATGAGGAAATGAGTTCTCGATGTATTGAAAACAACCATGTTTCACTTCACCAATTAAAAATATATGAAAGATCTGAAAAATGATTAGAAAGACGAGAGAATGATTGCAGTTCTCCAAGATCGGACCTTCTTAGCATGGCTATTTTTGAAGATTGAGATTAACGAGCATGCTCTATCAATTACATTCCGAGCGGTATGGTGGCGTGGGTAATGAAGGTGAAACTGCCAAGTTAATACGAAGGGACGCGTCGGTCCGCATGAAGCTCTAATAAAGAGACGCGAAAGTCATTGATGAAAAGTAGATAAAGGATTGGAGATAGAACGGATCTCCGAGGAACATCACTAGTGATAGATTTAAAGCATGAACGGTGGCTATCTAGAACGACTACCATAGAACGCCAAGAAAGGAAATTACTATACCGAAAGAGGAAAGTTTGGAAATAAAAACTTCGTGCCAGACTCTGTCGAAGGCTTCATATGCCGGGAAAGCTAGTAGCTAGTAGAGCTAATAGTAGAGTTAATAGTAGAGCTAAGGGTAGAGCTCTCTATGGAACGATTCTTACAAAGATATTCTGGCGATTAAAGTTTCCAAATCTTCCAGTAAGGAACGATCGTTAACTTTGAGAGAACAAAGGATATTAAGCGATATATTAGAGTATTGAAAGAGGTTCCCCTTATATCGGGTAAAGTTTCAATGAACGCACGTTTCCAACAGATGAAAAAGTCGAAATAAAAAGGCAAAGACCATAAAGATTTACAAGTAAGAGAGACAAGTTCAAAAAACGCGTAGGAGGGATAATCCTCACGAAATCATAAATGCTTTCCTTAGTGTCTAAAGCTCAGCATAGAACAGAAAGCAAAACATTTTAATAATGGAAAAATCACATTGGATAAATATAATTAGTTGCAAGGATAGAAGAAGATAAATGAAAGCTCAGATATTGTCTTGAAGTTGGAATAGAAGCAAATATTTGTGTGACAAAGATGTTATAGTTAGCAAATAAAACAAGTTAAACAAACAAGTGGCCATCGAACGTGTTATACACGTAGATTGCAGAAGCAGGAAAAAAGCCAAATTAGATTTGGTTATTTTTATAAAAAAAATTAAGCCATAGAAGAGCGTGAGGAGGACGAGAACCACCATTAAGGATAAGTTTTCTGTAGTCATTTCCTCTGACATACTTCAGTTTAATGTCATTATTTATGTCAATATATTATAAATGAAAGAGTTATTAAAGACAAGTAATATTTGCTCGACACATATCGAGTTGTGATAAAACACGACATTAACGTTAGTGTCAAACTGTATTATCTGAGAATCTTTTACCTCCGTGAGTGATACCTCGGAGCGGACTTAAGGGTTGAGGCAATTTATCGATACAAGAGTACGAACAATTGGGACACTTGAAATGCAAAAAAAGACATTTTTATATATAACAGATACTCCAATATTGACCATGGAAGCGTAATACTTTACATCGGCTTCGCACGGCATTTACTTTCTTCATTCTCTACTACTTATCATCATAGAATAACAATAACAATACGAATACTGACTTAGCAGTACATACAAGTACATTACATTATTCCTACATATGCTACATACATCTTAGCATAAGTTACTACATACATACATACTTCACCATAATAACCTGCATACATACATACATACATACATACATACCATACACTATCATACATTTAACAAACAGGCGCATACATAATGACATAATAACCTTATAAACATTACTATTATCATTACTACATACATTTATGTTCATATTGATGGTACTATATATATATGTATATACGTTACTCTATCACATAATAATATAATATATGATAATACGTATTTTCTTACACTACTGTAAATAATATATGATAAGTTCTCAGTAGTTAATGTTACTCATTATAGAATATATTTAGATAACAAACTTTGGAAAAATTTTTATATATATAATCACAGATAATGAAGAATATTAATATATTAATAATATATATATATCTAAATATAGATATATATAAGTTATTATATTAATTAATATTAATAATTATAAATATAAATTAATTAATACATGGAATACAGTAATAGTATAAGTATATAATAATGAATATAATAAATATTTGAATGGTAAATTTAATATATATATTGAATATAAAAATGATATAGATTATGATTTATATTTGAAGACTATAAGTGTAAAGGTATAGTGATGAATTATGATTTCCGATTGAATGCCTATATTGATTTGATCCGTATGGATGCCCCGATTCGCATGCCATAATGGTTGATTGTATGATGATGCGACTGCTGATTGAATGATATGATGATTGATGATGAGGTGATGTTATGATGATGATGTAATGTTATGGTGATGGGGAAAAATGGAAAAGTTAGATGATTTAATTAGCATGATGAGTAGATGATATAATGATAATTAGAATAAATGATGATGTTGATGTGATGTAATAGATGATGTAATATGTTATAGATTGTAAGATCATTAGACATGATGATGATGTGATTTATAGATGATGATTGGACGATAGGATGATGATGTGATGACTAGATTGCATGAGTATATGCGATAGTATTGAGTTTATAGAATGAAAATGATTGATGAAATTGCACGTGACATGATGTATAGCCCTGGATGATGATGATTGAATGATGATTTATTTGATGAAAAATGGATGGGAATGCATGAATGATGAATTGATGATGATGATGATGTATCGAATGTATAGTATTGATGTATTAGTTTATAGAAGCGATGCTGAATAGAATTGATGAGTGATGATTAGTTTATGGGAATGATTGAGTTTATTTGTATGATAAGATATAGAACAAATTTTATCGCGTAGTGATTGAATAGCAAATGATGATGATGTATGATATGAATGACTGATGACTGATTGAATATATGTGTCATATAGATGACCCGGAATTTAAATGATAGTAATAGAAAAATTGATGTTGGTTCCTGATTGATGATGATGATGATGATAGGATTATGAGTTATGGTGATGATGAATTGTAATTTTATTAACATGGTTGTTTGATAAATATTTGCATTCTCCAGATAAAGATAGAGACTGACTGTATAATGAATTAATCTAATAATTTATACTTTATTATTTATATTAAATGGTGAGAGTAAATATATATATTAAATCTCTAATTATATTTATTCATATAAAAGCTTATTATTAAATAAATAATAAATAATAATATAATAATTAAATTAAAATAATAATAATAATAATAAAGTAATAATTAATAAATAATTAAATTAAATCTAATATTATTAAATAAATTAGATAATTAATATAATAATTTAAGATATAATAAATTATTAATATTAATAAAAATTATTAATTTATTATATACCAAATAATAATATATAATTAATAAATAATAATAATGTAAGTAGCTTTATTTCTACTAAGCAATCTTCATTTAGCTTTCTTTTTTTTATTATTCTTTGTTTAAAGCATTATTTAAAAAAAGAAAATACGAATTGGTTTATTAAATAATTAAATTTAATTAAATAAATTAAATAAATAATATTTTAAAATTAAATAATATTAGTAATGTAAATTCTTATAATTAACATAATTCTCGTTATAACTACTCCACAACACTATTTGTTATATTATTATTATTATTATTATTATTATTGGGATTATTATTATTTATTATTATTTATTATATTTATAATTATTTATTATTATTATTATATTATGTGCAAGAGTCGACCTTCGAATAACATTTGCATAATGAGTTTCTTTGATATCCTTCGTTGAACAGTGAGTGATTGCCGGTTAATTGTCCCAGCAACTATCCGTTCTCTCTGAGGTATATTATAATTTTTACCTTATTAAACACCTTTTTATTTAATTTCTTAAATAGGTTAAATCAATCGATCAATTTATTTACTTGTCAGTACTAATAAGTGATGTGTTTTAAGTGTCCAATATTATATTAACCGGTTAACTAAGTATAGTTATTATTAAATTGCGACAGATAATGATATAGGTATAACTTTGACTTAAAAAAAAAAAAAAAAAAAGTGTTACATTTTTATTAAATCTTCTCATTATAAATTATTTTACAAAAAAATTAATAATATTTTATATTAAGTTATTATGTTAGCTATTTAAAAAAATAATTTAATTAAGTCTTAAATTTATATAAATCCATGATTCAAGGTTTAATCTTTAAATTATATTAATTTAATATATTTGTTTTCTAGTTTTCTATACATGCCAAAAATATTAAACTTGTTGTGTTCATAGATATTATAATGTGTGTGCCACTACACAATAATAATAATAATAATAATAATTAATAATAATAATAAATAATATAATAATAATAATAATATATAATAATAATAATAATAATAATAATAATAATAGATAATATTAAAATAATAATAATAAATTAAAATATAATACAAATTATAAAAATATAAAATAATAATAGTGGCGGTTAAGACTCGCACCTGAATTTGCATTAGATTACTCAGTGTTCTCGTAATAACGCTATGTAAAAAGGGTGCAAGAGCTGATGACGGTGTTGACAAAAGTATAAATATGCGCTGATGGTGTTAGAATGCGAGTGCGAACGACATCTGCAAAAGAGAGATTGATTTTTGTGCTCAGTTGTTCGCCTTGAGACATATAACTCTCGTATTCCAGATATCTTGCCATCTCGTCTACCTCCTGTGATGATATTCTCAAAATTGTATTATAGATTTACCTTTATTTTATTTATATATATTTATCTCATATACTTTATTTATTTATATTTTATTTTATTATCCTCTCTGAACTGGCTCAGATGAAATTACAACACTATCCCTTGAAATTACTCTCAATTAAAGCACTCACTGGAACACAATACCCAAAACACTCGCTGGACTGTTGAGATCCCTAATTTATTTCTTTATATCTTATGTTCTTCATGATATCATTACATGTGAATACATGTAAATTCTGTGTTTATACTTTATGTTTTAGATGGGATTCACCTAGTCATATGCCTAATATTCAAATATTCTCACGTAGTTATTAGCCACTCATCTCACAAGGAAATGATTAATACTTGGTATAGGAAATATATAATATTAAATTAATATATTAATTAATAATAATTTAAATTATTAAAATATTTATTAATATAAATTATATTAATTAATAATATTGTAATTTTTTTTATACATTTAACTAAATTTAATATAAATAATCTGTAATATTTTAGTTAATATAATTTAATAAAATAAAAATTATAATAATAATATAATATTAATAATATTAAGAAAAAATAGCAAAATAAATATGATGATAAATATCAATAATAATTAATATACATTTAAAAATATATAATTAATAATAATTAATAAATGATTATTATTATCGCAGATAGAACTTATGTGTTATTAATAAACTTCATATCAATATTATCAGTGAACAAATTTAAAAAACAAATCCAAATTAAATGAATAAAAAATTAACTCAATACATCACAAGTGAATAATATTATATTATCGGAACAGTTGTATAATGCAATAGTAACACATAAATTCTGGAATTTTAATTTTAAATTATTATAGGAGAATACTTTTAATGTATTTATAAATATATGCGATAATTAAATAAAAATATAATGAATAATAATAAAAATAAGTAGAATTAAATGTCTCGAAAATTTTACAGAAATGAAAACACAGTAAGTAGAAAACAAATTATAAATACTAATAACTCCAATAACACTCGTGATATACCACTCTCAAGTATTATATTGGTGTTAATAGGCTGAAAAATATTATAGTTTTGAAAATATCATAGAAAAAATGACTCTTGCAGCATTTCACATGATAGTTTTTTCTCTTCTCCTCTCTCTCTGCTTATACAGTTATAACTGTTATTTAAAATTGATGAAATGTTAAAAGAGGAAGTGATAATATACTAAATAAAAAAAATATAATAAATCTCCCCTCAAGTCACTGTTTTTCTGAGGTTAGGTTGATGTTTAAAACCCATTTTTACTGTGTGTTTAAAAATAATAAACTATATTAATAGTTTCCTCTGAAGTTTAAATTAACAAAAACTTATTTTATTACTAAGATTTTCAATTTAATACTGTGATACTATAGAGATGTCGACTGATGTGAAAGCCATTAAAATAACTTTTCATCCGAACTACGGTAAATTTAAAAATGAAAATTTATTTGCCATTATGGACTTCCTCTTAAAAAAACCGTATAACAATCAACTTTCATTAATGTTATTATTTTTATTAAACTCACTAAACTT
>JABUQX010019294.1:27500-36116 GCA_015478945.1 Trachelipus rathkii
AAATCGAGGCGAACGACTCCTCTTTTTTATTGCGAAACATGTATGGTTCGAAGTTGGAGAGTTATAGGAACTCAATTGGGTTCAAGCATTTGAATTCGGGAAAAAAAGGAAAATACATAAGAGTTATCGGGAGCAACTGAAATAATTCCAAAAATTAATTTGTTACTTATATAATTGAAGAGATTAAATATATCAAAAATACCGGTATAAATTTCTGTTTGATAAAATTCATAAAATTACATTTATGAGTTTAATTTGGTAGAATAATATAATTAGATGGTCATAATTTGTGTTTAAAAGAATACAATCAAAACAAATGATACTGTGCAAAAGATGAACTCTCCAATTATATTATATTTAAATGATTAATTTGCATTAATCAATTATTTATTACGTATATGATAAAAGCTTAGATTGTTAAAATACAGGTAAAAGTTTAAGAATAGGTTAACTGTAAGAAACATCTAGTACTCATTCAAATGTAAAATGCTCCATCTCTCTCGCGTTCACACTCTGGGCTATATATAACATTGCTCCCTCTCCCAAAAACAAATATTGTCATATAATAAACGTTTAATCTTATTTCTCAATTCTTATACTCCACTCTTCCTCTCTCTTATTTTCTGACAACTATCAGTTGCCTTAATCTCTGCTATATTTATTTAATTTACTCCGTTGCTCGACAGTAGTCCTTCTGGCACATAGAGTTAATACATTAAAGCTCAATATTCAAAAAATGAATTAAAGACAATATTAGGGAAATAGATAAATGTGATAATTAAGATTATATCGAGACGACACCCTATTAAACGAAATAAATCCATATAAAAAGTCAACATATAAATACGAATAATAAAATGATTTATCAATATAGAAATAATGATCATAAAGAACAGCTCTAAACATTTTGATCATGAAAATTAGGGACAACAATACTCTAGAACGAATCGAATACTCAGCAAGAGGAAAATAGAGTGCAGTACGGAAGGGAAGAAGACAGTATTAAGCGATGCACTGCATTGAGCATGCAGCCTATGAGCTGACACACATCTAAGAAGTTATATAGACTCAAAGTTCATCCAATTATATTATATATTTTCTCAATACTTTTGTGTAATAGAACAATAATATATCAGTAGATAATCCCTCTTTAAACAGAAAAAACATTCATATGTCGTACCGGCTTTAGTGTTAACGACTCTCAATCCCCCTTACGTCGAGAAATCATTTAAGCCCCCGCACACTCTTTCTCTTCTCTCAGATAACAAATATTACGTAAAAACTACCCTATTTGCTGGTCAAATATAAGACGCAAGCTCGACCAGATATTGCTTTCGTAGGTCGATATAATGTGGTCAAGTATGTATATATTTTATATATATATATATTATATATATAATATAGTATTATATATATAATTATTAATTATGTTTAGAGTATAATATGTGATGTTGAACCGAAGAAGAATGAAGTAAGAAAGGTATTGCTCCTTAAATAAATATTCTTCCCTTATTACTCATATTGGACAATGACAGAAATAATAAATTATAGTGCTTCGATTTGGTAGTAGAGATCATTAAGGTCCTCTTATTATAGGTATTCTGTGACAGATTTACTTTTTTTTCCTTTTTTTTTTTTTATTAGAAATTTACTTTTTAACGTTAAGTCGATATGATCAACACTGTGTGATGTAACATGGTGGTCCCTACTCCAGGTCGACTCAGCGCGGGTCGGAGGTCAGCCCTCATCAGCAATTCCGGAATGAGTGGTGGGTTGGATAGAAAGCGTGGAATTGAAAGTATCGCCCAGGTAAGAATGGACTGAGCTCACCACACGCCAGGCGCCATCATATTGATAACACAATGAGCAACTAAGATACCATGGCCATGAAGTAATAATAATAATTAATAATAATAATATAATAATAAGATGATAATAATTAATAATTATATATAATAATAATATAATAATATTATCAAAAGTCAAATGACTGACATGAGTCTTATCAGTAATATTTATAATTATTAATATTTATACTTAAATAAATAATAAAAAATAATTAAATAGCAAATAAAAAAAATTCAAAAGATTGTACATATAAAACAAAATATAGTAAAGGTTCAAAAAGATTGTCTTTGAATCTAACTAATTGACATTTATAATACCTAGAATGTAGTCAGTCATTATTAGGTTGGTTATGTGTAACATTTCTACGAACTTTTGATTCCGTCCTCTTTAGAATTCGCAGTGTGTCTGAGCCGGAAAACAAATATCTAAGAACCAAGTTTTACTATTATATATTATATATATAGTATATAACATTATATATATTAATATATATAAATATAATATATATATATTAATATTAATATTATCATATATATGATATTATAATATATAATATATTAATATTATAATATATTATATCTATTATATTATATATTTAATATATATTAATATATATATATATTATTTATTATTATATAATAATATTTAATATTAATATAATTTTAATATATATATATATATTAATTATATAGTATATATATATATCTAGGTTATATATAAATTTATATTAATTATATATATATTATAATTATATTTATTATTATTATATATATATATATATATATTATATACATATAATCAATTAATTAATAATTTGAAGCTCCTCTTAGTATCACATAAATATTATCTAAATACTATAATATAATATTATATTATTAATATATATATATATATATACTATTATATATTATATATATTTAATACTTATATTATATTATATAATTATATATATATAATATATATATAATATATATTAATATAATATACTGGTATATATTAATAGTATATATATAAATACATATATTTAATATATATTATATATATATTATATATATATTAATACTTATTAATTATGATATATTTATATTTAATATTAATATATATAATGTATTATAAGTATATATATATATATTATATTTATTATATTATATTATATATATATATATATTACTTATATATTTATATATATATATATAATTAATTTCAATATATATAATATTATACTAAAGAATACTAGTATTCAATTAAATATATTCTGAACAGATATATAAATTAATATGCTTAAAATAATACACAAAATACATATATATATATTAAGATATATTATGATATATTATACACAATGTAATTTATGTATACTAAATATTAAGTAATATTATATATTATATACAGAATAGATATATAAATATATATATATGCTAATATATATATAATATTAATAGTTATATTTTATTATAATATATATATATAATAATATATATATATATATATATATTAATAATATATATATATATAAATTAATAATTATAATATAACCCATAGAGAGAGAGGAATAAAAAAAAAAAAGAAATTAAAAAATAAAAACTATAAACTTTGATCTCATCAATTAGAATATATTTAGTTATTTAAATGTTAGAGGATATTATTTATAAGTGAGAATAAAATTGGAAATATTAAGATATATAAATAATAAATTATATTCTAGATATTCGTTAAAAAACAAAATGAGCAAAAATTATTGATTTTTTGTTACTCCGAAAATAGGTAAAAAAAATTAATCATTTTATGTCCTCATATTACTATAATCTATAACAGAAATAAATAAAAATACTCTTAACATAATAACTTACACTAGGGATAACCTATACACTGCACCGTACCAGTATGCTGCATCATTGCGGTCAGAGATGCAGTCACATTAAATACTCCCCAAATTTTTTCTTAAGAAATATTATATAAACTGTGATAAAATATTTTTTTATTTTCCTAATGTGACCTCTAGCTTTTCTAACAAGAACAACTTACACCTCAACGGAGTCGAGATATGAAATTTTTTTATTTACCCGAGTTATTTCCCTCTAAGAAATCTCCTTTCCATAGAAAACATGCCCAGTTCCTTCAATATTCTCATAACACTTATTTGCCAAACTGATCATTCTTATAGCTCTACGTTGTACTGCCCTAAGCCAAACTTGTGCACAATTTTCATTTAATTGTTAGTACAACAACTTTTGCGGGACTTTTATAAACCACAGTACGGTTTATAACTCTTAACACTTTATCTCTTTGTAGCACCTAAACATTGCTTCTACTCTTTCAAAGTTACTACTGACTACAACACTAAAGTCCATTTAATTGTTGACAGACTAGCTATTTCAAATTCTTATTATTTAAAACCCTTATTTGGGTTACTATCGTGTAGTACCTCACACTTTTAACTATTGAAATTCAGTTGCCACCTATCAGCCAAGCCAAAAAGTTTATTGATTTCAAGCTGATCTTTGATACAGTCCTCAGGATTCCCAACAGTGGTAGCCAATTTAGTAGCATCAGCAAACTTAGAAACCCTCCTTTTTATTCCCTCCTCCAAATCAATTGTACAGAATAGGAAAAGAAGTGTGCTTAGCACAGAACTCTTAGTAACGCTACTTTTTAACAACAACGCTGATAATTTATGACCATTTATGACATTTTTTGTTAACAATTTTTTTTATCAGGTTTAAAATCAATCCACCTGTAGACACAATATTGTGGCAATTTGTGCATCAGCTTATCATGGGGTGCTATATCAAATGCATAACTGATATCTAAATTAATTATATCAACTCGCTCTCCTTTGTCGACACAATCTGTAAAATACTCGATGAACTCCATTATATTTGTCTGATAATATCTATCCTTCACATACCTTACCTTTACTGCACCCCACCCCCTTTATGGGAAGCGGGCAGGCTTTGATTCTTGGATATGTCGATTAGGATTTAGGGGTTTTAACTCCAAATCTGAAATGATCATAATTTTCTTGATTTTCAGATAAATTTGACCACATAAAAAGCAAAGTGCATCTTTTTCTGACCGCTAAAACGTCGATTTTCGGTGTTATTCTGTCTCAATTGATGTGCTTTGTATTTTTATATTTTGATGAATTATGTTTTTAACATTTTAGGTCATGAAATCCTACAATTTTTGCCAAAATGACTTGAAGCTTGAACTATTGAAAGATGGGTCTGTTACTTAGATATTAACAAAGTGTTTTTTTTGATTTTTTGACACCAGATCCTAGTAATGGTTGAATTGCAAACCCAACTTTTTTTGGGTTTGGAAAATGAAAATGTGATAATTTTTTTTTTTTTTTTTTTTTTTTTTTTTTTTATCTGATCAACATGAAATTTTCAGGTCATTCATAGTTAGGGAAGAGAGATATTTTTTTTGTATATGCAACAGTTTTGCTTCTGGGCATGGAACAAATTTGAAAAGCAATTTTTTGGGGAGGAAATTTAAAAAACAAATTTTTTTTGAGTATATAAAAAATTATCTAAATAAAAAAAAAGTGTATCTTCCGCAACTATAAACGCCCTGAAAATCTGATATTGTAAGAGTAGAAAAAAAGTTATCGCAATTTTTCACTTTTTTTAAAAAAATTTTTTTGGAAAAAGTGAAAAATTGGATGTTTTTTCATCTAATTAATATTATATTTTCAGGGTGTATATAATTGGGGAGATCCACCTTTTTTATTTAGATAGTTTTTTTGTATACTCAAAAAAAAATTTTTTTTAATTTCCAAAAAAATTGTTTTTGAAAATTTGTGTATGCCCAGAGGCAAAACTGTTGCATATATAAATAAATAATCTAAATAAAAAAAATGTGCATCTCCCACAACTACAAATTCCCTCAAAATTTCAAGTTGATCGGAGGACCAGAAATTTTGTTTTCGCAATTTTTCATTTTTCAAAACTAAAAAAAATTGGTTTCGGAATTCACCATTGCTGGGATCTGGTGTCAAAAATCAAAAAAATCATTTTGTTAATCGTTAAGTAATAGACCCATCTTTGTATAGTAAGTTTCAAATCATTTTGACAAAAATTGTAGGACTTGATGACCTAAATCTCAAAAACATAGTTTTTCACAAAGTTAAAATACAAAGCAAAACAATAGACAGAGAAACACCGGAAATCGACTGTTTTAAGTAAAAAAAAAAAAAGCTGCACTTTGCGTTTTATTTGGTTAAAATTGACTAAAAATTGACCATTTTCGGTTTGGGGCTTAAACCCCCCCCACCCCAATCATCAAAGAATAAATCAAAGCTTTAAGGAATTCGGCCACCCACACAGGCTCTAACCAAAGGTCCACCAGAGATGTTATTGCCTGACTACGTCTGACTGTCATTAAAACCGGACAATCCAGTATTAAATACCACGTGTCATCTGGGGTAGGGGGAGAGACACCTTTGGCAATTGAGGAGGGTACTTTGTTTATATTATATTTTAATTCTTGGAGGGAATGGTAATGCCCAGAGCCGAGACCGGACAATGTTGTGAGTCCAGCGGCCGAGAAATTATTCTGTAGGATTTCTGGCGGGTGTCTTTGGGTATGAGGACATTACTTTTTGGGTTATTTGTAAATGGATGTGTTTAATGATAGGGATGTTAGGCGGTGAAGTAGGTATAGTGTGTAGAAATTTAAATAAATGTTGCTGGTATGTTTTTTTTTTTTGCTCTTGCTGTTGTGGTGCTTGGATTACTTGATGTAGATTGTGGTCTTTGAATAGAAATAGTTGACAGCTAATCATGTCTAGGTGGTCATTCATGGGAAGTATTTTTGTTTCGGTTAGGTGATGAATTTTTATTTTTCTCTCTTTTTGACTGCCACTTTCTTTATTCGTCTTTCTTCTTAAGAATTTAAGTGTGATTTCTAGTTTACTTTGTTGGATTTGGATAAGACGGGAACCCAGGCCGGTGATGCCTGGTTCAATAGGGAATGGATATATCGTTTGTAAACTATTGTAAGGGTTTCTTTTTGTTGACCAAACTTTGTGCCGATTAGGGTCTTTATTGCATTGAATTTGTGTTACTCTTGAGGTGATGTTGTTAATGTGTGTAATGAATGTCATGTGGGTGTCATATGTAAGACCTAGGATGGTGATTTTCTTAAGTAAAGCCTGCCGTTTTCAAGGTTTATTTTTGGGTGATATTGGTTTCTTTTCTGTTCATGATGATAATAAGTGTGATAGTGGATTTTTGTGGTGAGGCAAATATTGTGTTATTAAGTGTTAGTCATTGTTCAGGTTGTTACATATTATTGTAAGGCGCGGGATGCGTTGTGTGTGAATGAACTTTGTGCAGTGATAGTTAGGTCATTGGAGGAGTGATTGTATAGATAGTGCATAAAAATGTTGAAAAAAATAGGTGAAAGAATGGCTCCTTGGGGAACTCTATTTTATATTTTATATGTTCGGGATGAGGAGAGGGGGTTCTACTTGGTTGGATTTTAATTAGTTTTTTAAGAGAGAACTTTATTACCTTATTTGCAATGTCTCTGAGTTTGTGAGTTATTTTTGAGAAGTGGGACATAAGGATATTGCCTTATGTATTTTGTTTGTAGATAGCTTCATGAGTTGAAAGTGATTGTGTTTGTGAATTATTGATTTTTCTTTTAGTACGATATATTTTAGTAGAGCTTTTTTTTATAATTCATAGATTGAGTGAATTGTTGCCAACTATATTTTTGTGTAGAGGTAATTAAGTTGTTATTTTACTGATAAGGTCTGTGATTTGATTTACCTAGTATTGGGTTGGTGGTCTGTTTTGTTGTAGTTTATTGCAAATTTTGATAAGGGGTAAATTTTTGGGGAGAAGTTGGGATTGAAGGGTTTTCGGTGGCCATGAGGTATGTATATGGTAATTAGTAAGGAGAAGGTATAGAAGGAAAGTTGAAAAATGGTAGATCGGTGGGTATAGATGAAATTACTGTTGAAATGATGAAGAATTGACTGGATTTGAAAATTGTGTAACAAAGCATTTGTTGAGGGTATAGTTCCGAAGGATTGGAGTTGAGCAGTAATAGTACCCTTAGATAAAGGTAAGGGAGATAATGGGAACTGTAGGAACTATAGGGGGAATTAGCTTCTTGATTGTTGTAGGGAAGATATATACTGGTATTTTGGTCGAAAGAGTGCATTAGGCGACTGAGGGACTGATTGGTGAAGGACAAGGTGCATTTAGAAGTGGTAGAGGATATGTAGATCAAATTTTCACGTTGAAAAAAATTAGAAGAATATTTTGTATTAAGGTTTTATGGGCTTGTAATAGGCGTATGACAGATGTTAGTGATATATAGTGTTTTTGGTAGACTTTTGAATGGAATCAAAAGTATTGAATGTCGATGGTGAAGGTTATGTAAGAATAAATTGAGTGGAAAGTGAATGGTTTAATATAATAGTGGAGTGAGGCGAGGATGTGTTATGTCTCCATGGCTATTTAATTGTATGTGGATGGAGTGATGGAAGAATTTAGAGGTAGGGGAGGGTGTAAGAATGATGGAGAATGGTAGAGTGAGTATTGTGCTCTGCTTATTATACGCTGATGATTTTTTTTTTTTTGGCGAATCTGTCTGAAGAAAGTTTGAAAGGATTGATAGAGGGGTTTGGCAGGTTGTGTAAAATGAGATATTTGAAAGTAAATGTAGACAAGAGTAAGATGATTGTGGTGGGTAAGAAGAGTCCGCGTTGTAAAATCATTATAGATGAAAAGGGAACGAATGATGCAGAGT